>JADMNL010000033.1:34540000-34680000 GCA_016271365.2 Neoceratodus forsteri
AGTGCAGTCCACGGATGACTGGGGTGATATGCTCACAACATCTCACCTCAGTCAATAACCTGGCTGCAATGTTATACACCAGTTGCAGCCTGCAGTGGTTGCCTCTAGATAACCCTAGGTACAGGGCATTACAGTAGTCCAGCCTGGAAGTGATGAATGCATGCACCAGTGTGGTCAAGTCCTCAGGCAGGATCAGGGCTCAGATTCAGGTGATATTCTGGAGATGGTAGAATCCATTCCTGATGACGACTGACACCTACCATCAAGCATCAAACCATCATCCAGGATCATGCCCAAATCCTTCACCCGTCTAGGTAGGGGAACACCCCTAACACTAGGTCGGGGTAAATCCTCTCCCCTGAGCCCCAACAAACCAGATCCATGATCAGCAACCCAGTTTTGTCAGGGTTAAGTTTAAACTAGTTTTGAATCATCCATGACTGGATATAACCCTCCTACCCAGGACACACCTGGAAACAAGCTGTCACAGATGAGTATGCCTTTCCTGGTCAAATATCACAAAAATAAATAGAACCAGTGCATATAGCCCCGATACACCTGAAACAAGCTGTCGTAGCCCAGTGTGCCTTTCTTAGTCAAATATCACAAACAAAAATAGAACGGTGCATATAACCCCCGGACACACCTGAAACAAGCTGTCACAGCTTATTGTGCCATTCCTGGTCAAACAGCACAAATGAATAACAGTAAATGAGTACCCTCAGCTCTTAGATGCCATGTAGTTAGGACATAGACTGACCATCATGTACATCCCCGCCAGTGGACCCAGTAGCAAAGACATGGACTGGCTACCTTGTGCACATGCAGTGGAACAAGAAACAACACTGTGGGGACACACACACTACACATCACATGCACACACATCCCTCTGCTGGTAGAATGTGGAACATCATTGATTTATCGATTTATTTATTTAAGTTTTGGTGACCGGGTAAGTCCACTGAGACAATAACAGTCCCTTTTCAGGGTCAGTCTAGGGTTACATTAAGTAGAGGGAGCACAGTACAAAACAAGCAGAGCAGCAAAGATGTTAAAAATTGACATCATAGCAAGAGAAGGGCATAAATATTATACATGAATATAGCAGAACATGGGGGTTGTGTACAATTCAATAAAACCATAAATGACATGGCATAAAACAATATTGAGACTACAAACTAGAAGACCTAAAGCTAAAGGAAAGGATTACTGGTTCAAAAATTGGGGGTTGGGGTGGAGGAAGGTGAAACAAACAGGTGGTGCAAGTAGATGGGATAGTGGGGGCAGGTTCAGGGGATAGGAAGGAGGAGAGAGAAATGGGGCGGAGTGAAAACTGGAGGCAGTATCAGCAGAAATGGTTGCAAGCTGCAGAGGCTGAAGACAAGAAGCATATAAGTAGCTTGGAACATAGGGAGAGAGTAAAGCAAGACAGAGGAGGGATGGAGGAGTTTCATTCAGATACTGAGCAAAGGAGAAAGACTGACGGTGATGGCAAAGATGCAGTTTAGGTTTTATGAGAAGTGGGAGGGACTGTGTTTGTGCTCACTCTCCTGGTAGAAAATGCCCACTGCCTACCATATGTACATCCCCTGCCAGCGGACCAAGGAACACCATTGAGGGGACTGTGTTGGTGATCACCCAGCTGATAATAAGGACACAGACTGCCCACTATGTTACATCCCCCAACAGTGGACCAAGGAACACCATTGAGGGGACTGTGTTGGTGATCACCCAGCTGATAATAAGGACACAGACTGTCCACCATGTACATCCCCAAACAGAGGACCAAGAGGTGCCACTAGAGGTGACTGTGTTTGGGGCCACTCCCTGTAGCATCGATTCAACTTCCATCCCACTCACATCTCCTGCTACCAGCGGACCAAGGAACACCACTGAGGGAGCTGTCTTGGTGATCACTCTTCATGTAGTGAGGATGCAGGCTGGCCCTCATGTGCGCATCCCCCTGCCAGCGTAATGAGGAACACTTCTGATGGGACTGTGTTGGTGGTCACATTCCTAGTAGCAAAAACACGCTGCCCACCATGTGTGCATCCTTTCTACCAGCAGAAAAAAGACACCACTGGGGGACTGTGCTGGCGGTCCCCGTAGTAAGGACACAGACTACCCATCCTGTCGTCCCTCTACCAGAGGCCAAGAGGCACCATTGAGGGGACTGTGTTTGAGGTCCCTCTCCCTGTAGCATCAGTTCTGTTTGCTCATCAAATGTACATCTGCCCTACCAGCAGACCCACGAACATTACTGAAGTAGACTGTGTGAGGCTTCACTCTACTGGCAGCAAGGTTGCAGACTGGTACAACTGACATGTTCGGCCATCCACAACCACAGTTGTCCTGGACAACTGGCAGAGAATCAGTATGTCCATGAGAGGGTCTGTGAGGGGTCTACAGGTGGGAGGTGCCATCTGGTGTAGGGAGACTCAAGGCAGCACAGAAACAAACAAAATATCGCTAATTACGCACACATTGCAGGGCTGCAAATTAGCTGGTGGAAAACACAAACAACAGCCATCCGTACCTGTGCAATGCAGAAATAAAAACAGGACTTATAAATAGTGGGCAGTGGCACAATAATGGCATCGCATACTTGAACTTTAAAATCCCCAGAGCTTTAAAACAACTAGGAGGAATGAACCTCTCCCTCTAAAGAAGGACATTGAGAGTGACCTAACAAAATGGCAAATGCTTAATCTCTCAAGCTGGTGAAAGGTGAGTACAATCTAGATGGTTATGCATAGAAGCAGTTCTGTCTTTTCAAAATACACCTTTTAAAACAGATAAGACAAATTGTGTCTCGGGGAAGATAGTAAAGGAATGCTTGTGTGAGAACAGGCAACCCAGATTAATATAAACAAACTACAAGCCCCATGGATGGACAGTATATTTTGTTTACCCCACTGGGAAAAATGCCAGCTAGCCTTTGTATGCGAGTAAGCAATACTGTTTATTTATTTACTGAATTCTCAGTTAAAACCTTTGAGCAGCAGGCTAACTACAAAGGCTCCATGTCAGAATGGTACAGACAGCTAAAATGGACAGTTAACACAATAAATACATGTAATATACAGTAATAACATTCAGGCAACGAGTTTGTATATCAACAGTTATGTACAAACAGTTTGTAGGTGAAACAAAGTATAACATCTGAGAGCAATTATTCAAATTATCTCAAAGGAGGGACTAGTAACAGAAGTTAGTAGGATTTGAGCCCAAGGCTGCTGAGACAAAGTGATCGGCTCAGGTAAAGTTCAGAAGAGGGATAGTTTATAAGTTAGTTAGAGGAAGAGGTAAAGAGTGAATAACATGGGTAGGGAGTAGTAGCAGGAAGTAAATCCAGCCAGTGGGTTTAGTAGAAATACGGGAGGATCGGAAATAGTTTATTGGGTGGGTGGGGGAGAAATAAGTGAAGAGGAGCCCAGAGGTTAAAATAGTGAGGTATTTGTGGAATGGATGGTTGGAGAGGGTGGAGATAAAGAAAGCAAAAAGAAAAGAGAGCTAGGGGTTGCAAATTAAAATAGATGAGGGGATAATAGGGAAGGTGAGGAAGGGGTTTCATGGTTATGTGTTGCAGTCACACACGTTGAGGGCAACCAAGTACTTGTGCAATTTGATTTTAAGGGGGCTAATTTTTGTTCTATGACTAGTTCTTCACTGAGAAAGTTTAGCCAGAGGGGCCCTATACTCAAAGGATCGCTGCCCTTTGAAGTGCGATGAAAGGGAATGTGGAAGACTGCTTTGCCGGACCCTCTGGTTTGTCTATGGTTGGAGAAATAGTTAAGGAGTTTTGCAGGTCTATGGGTGTATGACCAATAGAGATTTTTTAGCTAGCAGACAAACCTGATATTGAATCCTGTTGTTCAGGTTTAGCCATCCAGTGCTAGAGTAAAGCTCGCATGTGTGAGTTAAGTGGTGTGCACCCAACATGAGTCTGCAGGCTTTGTTTAGGACAGTCTTTATTCTCTTAGGGGCAGTGTCCATGCCTGCTCCATAAACAATCAGGCCATAGTCTATGACTGCTAGGACTGAGCTGCTAACAACAAGCATTTTGGTACTCTCCATGAGGCAATGCTTGTGTTGATAAAGCAGCCTATTCATGCACTGGCTGCCTTAGCAACATGGTCGATGTGTAAACCATATGAAGAGAGCAGTCGAGGGTGACCCCAAGGTACTTAAAGCTATTGAGTGTGTTCAGAAACTCATGCTTGTTATTATATACTTTGATGGAATGGGATTTAAAGTGTTTTGATGCGAAGTGTTTTAATGCGAAGCAAACAACACTGTTTTGTTTTCTATAGTTAAGCAGGTCTTGAGCTAAGGAACCAGTTTTCCACTGCGCTAAAGTCGGTTTGTATCAATTCTTCAAGTGCATCTGCTGCTGACTGTGAAGTGCAGAGCACAGCGTCATCTGCATATAGGAGGATTTTGTTCTGGTATGTTTCGAGAGTTCATTCAAAAACAGGCTGAAAAGCAGTGGGCTAATATGGAGCCTTGGGGCACACTGATAGTGACGTTCTGATGGACTGACAATACGTTGAAGAGCCTGACCTGCTGCATTCTGTTGGGAGAGGTAACTCTGGTACCAGCCCTATGTTTCGGTAGCTATCCCAATGTAGCTGCTGGTTTAAGTAAATTATGATTAACCATGTCAAAGGCTTTGGTGAGGTCAATAGACATAGCTCCTACCAGGAGCTCCTGATCTAGTGCATCATGAACAGAAACATAGAAACATAGAAGATGACTGCAGATAAGGACCCCAAGGCCCATCCAGTCTGCCCATTTCTTTTCTACCTTATCAATGTGCCATTGGCCTTTGCTCTGTAAGTGGCCTATCAATTCATGCCATCTGTATTGCTCCCTTATGCTATCCCATGCATGTTTGAAGCCCTGCACTTTATTCATATCCACCACTTCCTGAGGTAGGCTGTTCCATGCATCCACCACCCTTTCTGTGAAAAGAACTTTCTCATTACCCTTAATCAGCCTCTCTCTAATCTCATGTTGTGTCCTCTTGTCCTGCTATTTTCTTATATTGAAACGTTAGACTCTTTCACCTTGTGAATGCCCTTACGGTGTTTGAATGTTTCAATCATATCACCTCTCTCCCTCCTTTGCTTTAGGAAAATATATATATATATATATATATATATATATTAGAATATGAATATAAGCAGTAAATTCCACAAGGCCATGGTAGTGCTATGGGCCTTCCAAACACCATGCTGCTGCAGGCTTTGAAGGTTGTTCTTGTCAAGGTATTCAACTAACTGATCATAGACTATCCTCTCAAGGCTTTGAAGAGTGAGGAAGAATTGATATTGGCTCGTATTTAGCAAGGTTAGTTCTGTCACCACTTAAAGATCAGGGTGACTCAGCTGCTTTCCAGAGTTAAGGGAACTTACCTGTAATAATTGAGAGGTTTAGGATCATAGTTATGGGAGAGAGAGTAGGGCACCTAGTGTGAGTGCTAAGATCTTAAGGTCGACGCAGTCACCACAGGATCTTTGTCAGACATTTTCTAGCCTCAGCTGTGGTGAGAATCTTCAGGTAGAAGGGTGGATTTGAAATTGCTGATGGGGCTAAGATGTTGCATACAGTAGGTTGGAATTATCCAGCGGTTGAAGAAAGTCCAGGAAGCACTCCGCCTAGGTCTGTGAAGGCCTTACTGAAAGCATCTGCAATGCTTTTCGGATCTTAGGTAATTCACATCGATACTGAGTAGTAAAGGTCATATTTTACTTGCTTTCACATTAGAATTTGGTGTTTTCCCAGAAGCTGCGGTTATTTCCCCAGGAGTTATTTAACTAATTCTTAAAGTAGTATCTTTTGGCCTGGTGGATAGCGCTGGTGCACTTTTCTGGGCAGTTTTATAATTTTGGAGATCAGCCTGTGACCCTGAGCTCTTAGCTATGTGCCAAAGGTTGTCTCTGGACCTCTTAAGATCAAGGAGCTGTGGTGTGACCCATGTCTTGATGGACCCTTTGATCTTCCTAATTTTAAAGGGGCAAATATATTGCAGGCCTTATTAAAATGTCAATAAAGCAGTGTAGGCGGCATCCACATCAGTGATAGTGTAGACCCCTGCCTGAGTCTTGCATCTAGGTAGCTACAAAGGAGGCAAGCTGCCCTTGTTTCAGTACTGTCAAAGTTATGGTTCTGGGTGGGGTTTTGGTGCCTTGTTGGTCCAGGTACATAACACAGGTTAGTAATCACTGATCACATCAGCTAGCACAGTGGTACTAATAATTCTCTGTGGCTGACTAGTTAGAATCCAGTCTAGAAGCGTACTGGTACCGTTGTGATAGTTTACCCATGTGAGGACTGAGCGAGTTGGACCATGTCAATAGCTGCGATGGCGTCCTTACATGGTGGTGCATCAGGGAATAACTAATGTATATTGGCGTCCTCTAGCATTAGAACTTCTGAGTTATGCGTAGTTCAGATAGATATTCAAGAGCAAGTCTGGATCCAGAGGTCCGATAAAGGACAAGGCACTTTCCATGGCCACCCAGTTCCAGCTGGACAGCAAGAAGTTGTGAGCATCCCTCTGTTGGTGGGATAGGGAGTGCTCTGCCTTGGAGGTGTCCTTAACGTAGATGACACAGCCTCCCCATATTTCCCTAGTCTGTACACCCTGAAGGATATATAGCCTTCTAGCTGGATTGTCAGGTCAGAGATTCCAGGTGTGAGCCAGGTTTCTACAACTATGCATAACTAATCACAGGGAAGAATTCAGCCCAATGTGGCTAAGCATAGGGTGGCAAATATTAGCTCCTTATAAATGACCTGACCATCTAGTCACACTCATCTAAAGGACATTTTATGCATTCCTACTGCTATCAGCACTATTGAAATGGTCAAAACAGTACTGGAAATTCAGAGCTTGCTCACTGACTTAAAAAGCAACTGACACATTCCAGGAAGGTAACTCATACTAAGGAGTTGCCTGCCTGTGGTGCTACTAAGCTTACTTGTCAATTTTCTTGAGCAGCAATAAAATCACAGCTTACATTTTATTCAGCTCTTAACTTCTAAATATGATCCAGTGGCCACCAAGTGCTGCAGTCCACCCTAAAATAGCACTTTGATGCTGTGAAGCAGGGGATGGGCTGCAGGCATGCTATATATACAGAACACTCAGGGTGCGACGTCAAACACCTGGGCCATGCTCTTTTGTATTTATAGCCCGACTCTGTGGAATTCTCTACCTCATCAGATAAGGGATTGCCTGACTGTCCAAAGTTTTAAGATGGAATTGAAATCATACCTGTTTAGCGTAGCATTTTCAGAAGAAGTATAATTTCAGTAGGGAATCGGGACTGTCATCTGTTGATGAATTCAATTGTTATGTGGAATTTTAAATATATTAAATGTTTTTAGTCTGTTGATGTCTAGTGATTATAATTTGTACAGGTGCCTTGATCATTAGAAGGTGCCTTTTAAACAAATAAAGATTGATTGATTGATTGACTGATTGAGTGAACAATGAAATTGGGAAGGGAGGCTTGTAAAGATGCACACAGTTTCTTTGCTTCCAGTTATATGTGTATGGGGCTATAATACACCTCATATATCATCTATATCATATCCTTTATCACTATTATTACTCTCTACAAAGATTGGAAGACATGAACTACCTTCCAGATGGTACATGCTGGACATGCCAAAAGGAACATACCAATCTCCTACATATGATACGGTCTTGTCCGTTGTTGTAAATATCTGGATCGAAATACATCAGCTTTATGAAGTTGTACTTAAACATACTATCCAGTGTAGACCCAAAGTTTTATTCTCTGAAATAACTACAGAAATTGAGCACTTAAGTAAAACCAGATAAACTTGGTTTAGCAGCTGCTCTAACCCTCGAAGAATGCTTCTATCCACTGAAAACCCTCTGCACCACCTTCCCTTCAGGAGTGGCATATCAATTTAATTGAAATTGCTAATAATGAAAGGATTTCATATATATTAACTGGGAAGGAGATTTATTTGAGACCATATGGTTCCACTTCTTGTCTTTCTTGAAAGAAAATAAGTAATCAGATTTGTTTCTACAGTAGAGAAAAGTAATAGCTGAACTACTCTGTACTAGATTGTTAAAGAAAGGTGGAAAAGTCCACTTACAGTTTTTTTTTAATTTACTATGCTTTTGTGCTGTCCGACCAACCACCCCCCCATGGGTCCACCACTACTACAGACTGAAAGTTCTGCCCTACCACGCTTTCTGGGGCACACCTCCACCAAGCATCTCCTGAGCACCCCAGCTTACACCCTGGGTCTGGCTGCCAGTTCTCTGATGGACCTTCAGTGGTACCTGGGGAGGTGAGAGCCTCAGAGCACCCTGGCTTATCTCCCAGGGCAGGGCTACCAGTTCCCCGACAAATCTTTAGTCATACCAGAGGGCAAGGGTTGCATTTCATGGTGTGGGATCTGGATGTAGAGGATGGGCTTCATCATATCAGGTGATAACATTTTCCAAGTCCCCAGTGACAGGCATGGCATGCAGTGATGCAGTGACACGAGAGCATCGGCATCTGACGCCTTCCCACAAAACGGCTGGCTTGCTGACTCCTGGCCTCCGTCAGGATCAGTTGTGCACTAGACACACACCCCACTTGCCCCTCAGAGAAGGACAGCCATCCTCAGATGCTCAGACCTGCTACTCCCAGCCAGCCCTCCGACAACTTGTGTCTGCTCCTGAACCAGGGGTGTTGGCATTGCAGTAGGCCACTGCACCAGCTGGTGGGCGCCCTCTATTTGCAATCTTTTAACAGCTTGTTATGTCAGAATGTATTGGTTTCATTTTGGTACATGATAATACTTGATCAATAAACTTTGTTGAAATAATTGGGAACAAGTGTCACCTTACTGTATCTTTTTATGTTAAAATCAATGTGTTTTTTAAAGTAGAAAGAGAAACAAATAATGAAAATAAAATGAACATAAATGAAGACAGTGGCACTGTTCATCTTCCTTTTCTATTTTGGTCTGTAGACTCGCTCATTTCCTGGACTGATGGATCCAAGTGGAACTACTGGTATTGGCACAGTGGTGCCCCTTCTCGGTGCACTCAGCCGCCTGCGTGGTGATAGAGTATGACAAGTGAGTCCTACTTTGCTCTCACTTCTTTACTAATGAGCTGTTTTGGTGACTGCCATTCTGTCATTGTCGTAATCAATCTTTGTTCCCTAAGCAACAGATATCTCTAGCCTTCACTTATTTCAAGAACACAGTGTTCCTTTGTCCGCTGCATTATTTTTTATTTTTGTTTCATGATCTTTTATTGACTAAGAAAAAATAGTTTGCAATAAATTATGACACAATAGCAAGTAACTAAATCTCAAACTAATTACATCTAGTCTTACAATACAACAGATGTTGCAAAAGAACAGTCTAGTTAATGATTTCTAACAAGTTATAAACCATTCCCTTATGGACAGAGAAAAGGAAAATAATGAATAATAAGCACCTTTCTTAATGAATCTTGGCTTATTCAATATTTGAACCCAAAAGTCTAAAGAAAAAATTCTAAATATTATCAAGTAGCCAGCCCAGTGGCACTGAGGGTTGAGTGCTGAGCATACATGTCACGTCACGCTAGCGACCCATGTTCAGGAACAGACTCGGGTCATCGGGGGTTGGCAGGGAGGGAGGAGGCGATCGTGCATCCAGAGGACTGCTCTCTCCTCCCATGGTGGGTTCTGGGGTAAGCCTCGCTCCATAAGTGGCCCCTGGTGGAGACCAGTGACCATACGGGTAGTGAGGCTCGATGCAATGTCGAGGCAGAGCAGCAGCAGATGGCTGCTCATTAGGTGCGCTACCCTCATTGCATGTCCGTGCTCTGGAGAGCAACTTGAAGAAAAACATTGGAGGCCTAGTGGAGGTGAAGGGGCCGGAGGCTGCCCACATCCCAATGATGGTCCTGCCTCCCTGGATCTTCAGCTCTACGGTCCCCATGGCTGTCCCTCTAATTACAAAGGCCACCATGAGTGGGTGGGCCACTCCCGGGGGTGATCCAGGGGGACTTGACAAGCTGCATGGTCATGTGGGTACCAGTAGAGGAGGTTTCAGGCAGGGAGTAGAGGCAGTAGTTGAGCGGTACCCAGGAGAGACGCTCTGGGTCTCCAGTGAATAAAACAGAATGTAATATATATATATATATATATATATATATATATATATACACATATTTTTTTTCTAAAAGTTCTTACATTTGTTCTGAATAAGGTAACCTATTCATCCATGATTGTCTATTTTCCCAATGTACTCAATCCCATCCCTTCAATTTGGTGTCTTTGTATCTCCAGTTGGTTAGGATAAGTCTTTTTCAGTTCTAATGCTGCAGCCAAAATCCATATTTGCTGTTTTCTAGAACAACTGCCTCCTGCAGTAAAAGATTTGTGGCCTAACAGAAAATCTTTGCTTGACCACCTAATGAACAAATATTAGCTACTGAGAGCCATAAATCTCTAGCTTAGGACATTCCAAGCACCTCATTTATTTCCAAATACTGATTTGGGTCCCTTCCCTCTTATTTCTCTTCCCTCCTCGCCCTTATTCCCTCTGCCCCCTATTCTCTCCACTCCAGGGATCCTTGCATCTTCGCCATTCCTCAACCCTGCTCCTCTGCTGGGCATTTAGCCTTTTCCTGTCACCACCCATCACTCTGGAACCAACTCCTTCCTTCCACCACTTTGCTGTCTCCCTGGCTTCATCAAGCACCAGCTGAAACTCCTCCCCCATTTGCTCCTTCCTGACTGTTGCCCTTGTATTTGCCTCATACCTCGGTGGAAGTGTTGCTGAAATGCTTACTTGCTGCTCATGTCTTGTTTGCTCATTTTGCACTCATTTGTTTGCACTTGCTCCAGTATTTAACTTTGTCTTTGAGTGCCTTTATTGCAACTGCACAATGGTGTCTGTGCTATGTATTATATGTCCTCTGCTCTCCCCTTCTCCAGGTTGCACCTTAGAAATGAGTCTCAGCTCATTGTGCCTTTGTCAGTCACCAATCTGCAAATAAATAAATCCATTCCCATACAATATGAAGAAGGCGGTACACTTCATTGACACCTCCAGTACATTATTGTTAGGAACCGGGACCTGCTTGCCATTCCAGTAACCCAGCCTCACAACCCAAGCCCAGTGACATAAATGTGATGGCAAGAGGTGGAATTTGCATTTGACAGTTACACCCTGTCTTGGGAGGGGAATAGGATATGCATAGAACTGCGCTAAACGCAGACCTCAACCAGTAGAATTCTAGCAGAATGGCTAGTCTGCTTTAAAACTGCTTTTCAGAATTTTTGCTAAATTCTGCAGAATTTCAAAAGTCTTTTGATGTAATCTGGAGTTTGTGGAAACCTAATCTGTAATTTATATAAACCACTGGACACTAACCCATGATTTATGTAAACTGTGAATCACAATGGTTTGAATACCGATTTAGGACGTTTTGAATTCTGCTTCTAACCAATCAATTAATAGGGGCACTATTAGTTGAGCAGTGGCTTTCATTTATTGAAGGTAGTGTAAAGATGCATAGTAATGTTTTGAAAATTTGCCACATAAGATTCAATGGGACACACCCTGTGCTCTCCTGGTAGGAAGTCACAAGCGTCCGAGCACAGGGGCATGGTTGGCGGTCTGGGAAGTGGAAGAAATCAGCTGGCCAGCAGTTTGGCCAGATTTATGATACCTTTCCTCCCTTATAGAATTGTATTAAAATTTATAATTTTGACCCAGAGGGCTATCACTGTGGCAGGGTGACAGGCTATGAAGCCTAGTACACAATCTGACAAACTTCCTTTAGGATCAAAGTGGTGTCATGGAAGGGTAGCTGTATGTTGTTAATTACAGTCTACCCACCAGTGATATCACTGTCTGTCTCAAGATTCCATGAAATGTCTGCTCCCTGATATTAGGGGAATATTTACGTCGTGTCCCTCATATGCTTGAAAGCAAATTATGTTAATCTGGCCATGTCTCGTGTCAATAAAATTTTCTCTGGTTTACAGGGCAAACATTTCCATTTACTACTAGGAGGGTTTGGGACTCTGTAACCAAATAGCATGACCATCTCCTCCTTACTTTACTGAAGGCTAGGGATAAATCCTGATCTGTGTACAAGATCTCTAGGCTTGCATTTGACTAGTCAAAATATTAAACCCTTAGAAATGAAAGTAAAAAAGCCATTCACCTTTACAAGAGTATTTAGTAGAGGTCATTCCTTGACTCCTCTGTTGGTAACCCAAGGCATTTTTGGAAGTGTAATAAAATGGCTATGAGTCTAACTACCAGTCCTCGCCTCCTTGTCATGTATATAAACAATGTCAATTGTAACAATCCCAAAACACGTAGTTAATAATGTAACATTTTTTCCGCTATTTGAGGTGCTACTAGCTCTTTAAAGGGAATAGTCAGCACAAAGGGCTCCATGCTCAGATGTTTTCTGGTTGACATTTCTCCAGCGGCTAAGTACAGTCCTCTGTGACTGTACTTAGTCCAAAATAGGCAACAGAGCCTAGGAAAACAATATCAGGGCTGATATCAATTGAAATATGCACTGCAGGCAACTGAATCTCCCATTATCGCCTACTGTTCTAATGTCAGTTGCAGGAATTCTGGGATTTGTAGTACTAGAAGATGTCAGCCTAGAACTAAGCAATATTAGTCTGATACAATTTGCTATACTACAGTAAACAGTAAGTAAACCAAAACTTTTTGCACACAAAGAGTGTGCATTAGGATCAGACACACACTTAGGTGTGGGGCCCTTAGTGTTAACTGTTCCCTTTTAATTAACACACATTCTTATCTGCAGCTAGCAGTGGTCAGATATATTGATAACAAAGTCTTGCCCATATTCATACTACATTACCATCATGTTCAAAACAAATGCAATGTCCTACAGGGTGAACTGTGTATAACTGCAGTGCAATGTGCTTGGAGACAGACTTTATGAAGGCAAAACACCACTGGCAAAGGAGGTACCAAGTGGAAACCATCACCTTCATGAAGTTCCCATCTTCAACATCGACTTTGTATCTTATGTATTCTAGCAACACTATCTCCTTGTGAGGTGCCCTTAGCCTTCAGAATCAGACACTGTATCAATGAAACTGACTTTTCTTATGCTGCACCTCACATCCAAACACTTACAACAATACTTTGAACACAACAGTGAGAACACAAATTGTGTTTTCTGTTCACTAGGGTTGTGAGAAATTAAACTTCTGCCAGTGGAATTTTGGCCAAAGTCAAATTTCACTTTCACAAACCTTCAGAATTCACTTTGGCAACTTTTGCAGAACTTCTGACCTAGAAGGGTGGAATGAATGTATGAATCACAGATCAATGTATCAAACTGTGGAAAGAAATCTTACAAAACTGATTACCATCTGTGTTCTTCTGAAATTTCTTTCTGCAGTTTAGTACATTAATCCACAATTCATACATTCATTCTACACTTCAAGAATGACAGTATGAATTGTGGATTAATGTATTAAACTGCAGAAAGAAATTCGCAGAACTGATCACTGAACTGCATAATAATTACATGTATTGCATGAATGTATTAAACTGTGGAATGGAATTCCTCAGAACTGTCATTCCACAGTTCATGTGTTTTATTCACAATTCAGCCAGAAAATTCAGTGGAACAGGGTAAAATTCATCAAACATTTGTAAGATTCTGAGTTTTGCCAAAGGTGTAAGTGTGGGAAATTTCATAAAATTTATGAAATTTCATGAAAGTTTCACAAAAGCAGAATTGCAACTTCTGCCCAGCTCTGCTATTCACATTTCCTTTTGCATTTCAAATTGAAATCTGCATCAAATTGTTACACCATAGTAGTAATAGTTTTAATTATTTGGCACCCTTTTACAGAGGCTCAGGGCATCTTACATAACAACTGCATAAAACACATAAAATAAATATTGTAGCAAGAATAGATATAAAACCAACATAAATAAATACACATTCAAATAACCGCATCACAGATTTACAATCAGAAATGTGGGGCCGTCACAGATTTTCAGAGGCCTCTTCAAAGTAGGATTTTTAGACCATAAGGCCTCCACTGAGGGAGCCTTTGACAGGACCTTGGGCAAAAATTCCAAAGTATTGGATGAGTCACTTCAAAAGCCCAGTCCCCATGGATTTTAATCTGGTCCTGGGAACTTATAAGAGACCTTCCTCAATGGTGTGAAGAGGGTGAGAGGACAAATGTGGAGACAGGAGCTCAGTCAAGTCAGATAGCATGGACCCAAGCAGTGTCAGGTCTTGTAGGTTAGTAGCCCAACTTAAAGATAATCTGCCACCTCACCAGCAGGCAGCATAGTTCACACAGGACAGTGGTCACATGACATGACCTAGCCAAGTCAGTCAGTAACCTGGCCACTGCATTCTGTACCAACTGCAGAGATATAGGAAACCTCAACTGACCCTGAGCTAGTGGGCCTTGCAATAGTCGAGCTTGAGTGTCAAAAACTCATGCACTAAAGTGGGCAAGTCTTCAGGCAGATAAGGCATTTGATCTATCTTATGTTTCTGAGATGGTAAAAGTCATTCTGGTCTAGAGCTGACACATGAACTCAACAAGCCCCTGCTGTGCTGGAACCAGAGTGGCTGGTTGCTTTGCTCACCCCACACACATCTGGGTCTCCTTGTGGCCCACCCCAAACCTGGCTCTGCTTGTGACCAACACCACATCTGACTCTGCTTGTGCCCAACAGATCTGGCCCTACTTGTTCCCAATGACGCATCTGGCTACTGACTCTGCAGACACAGGCTGTTCTTGCTTGTTGAGTTTTCTCAACTGGGTGTCTATTTCTTGAGTTAAATCATCAGTCCATCATTTACTGTATAAGCCATGTAATCATTGTAGATTATAAACAAGTTTTACCTGCTATGTGACACATGTATGTATCTACTCTACACTGTTCTTTGTATGTTTTTGTGAGTTTGTTTGTTAATTATTTAGTCACAATTGTAAAACAGGGTTTCCTGTTAAGTTGCTTACCAAGAAAGTTTGAAACTTGTAAAAAGAAATCAAAGACTGTGAGTATGGTCTTGTGCAGGGCAGTGTAGGCAAAATGAGAAATATATGCTTGTTGTGTGCACTTTTCATCAAATTACCCTAACTGTATGTAATTTCATGCAGTTTCCTGAATTAGAATATTGAGATTAAAATGCACTTTTTGTTGAAATTACACATTTAAAAAATCTGATTTTTAAAAATGTGCAATTTGTAAAAAAAGGCAATTTGAATTGAAAAGCATCAACAAATTATGTCAGATTTCAGCACTGTTTCATGAAAATAATGCTAATGCAAAAAGCAATTTTGTGTTATTTCATTGGCAAAATAAAACTATTATCCAGTCCTGTTATGTAATCTCACACAGTTTAATGGATCAAAACAGTGAATTTAAAAAGCACATTTTGTTGTGGAAAAGTGCATTTTAAAAATTCTAATTTTGAAAAATGAGCAATTTGGGGAAAATTCAAATTAAAATGGTGAATTATGCCAAATGTTTCACTATTTTATGAAAATTACACAAATATGAAAATGGCAATTTTGTGCTATTTCATTGGCATAATAAAAACCTTACCTAGTGCTATTCAGGACTGGATGATCATGTAAAATATGTCTGTTTCCTCCATTTTAGATCCTGGATACTGGTGTGATACAAACTGTAGGAGCAGCCATGCTTTTATCTGTGAACACTGAGAGAAAAGAAGAAATGGAGAGAAAATATCTGCTTTGCATGGCCACAGCATTACATTTAACAATGGAGGAACTCCAGTCTGTGAGGAAGGAGGATTTTGAATCCTTTTAAAGGGAGGATTATTTTGTATCTAAAAGTTGGGAAGATTTTTATTTTAAATTTTTACACCCCACCCTTGATTTTATTGGTGTGGAGTTGACACCCTTAACCTATCAGTTCCAGACATTAGGAGTTAGAAATTTATTCTTAAACACCCTGTTACTTCTAAATGTGATGATTTTGATAGTTTTGCTGTAGTTTGCCTTTTTCTTCCTCCAAGAAAGATCTTTATTACTGTTTTATATCCCCAAGAGACCCTTAGAGTCACCTGTGTTACTGGTTATTATCGTTCTTTTCCCAAGTCTCCTATAAATAACATGATGTCTGTGTTCAGCGCTTCATGCTGATTAGTTGTCACTGCAGAACAGTGGAATTTGATGTTCTAGAATGCCTGGGAATCTATGTTTTGTACTTAATGGTGAGCACAATTAGAAAAACTGGTTTCATTCACTTGTTGCACATGTGCACCAATTCTTAATAAATTTATGAATATTAGAACAGTATCTAAAATCCAAATTTTGTCAAAATTGCATAGCGAAAAAATGCATTTTTAAAACTACAAAAATGCATAAGTTAGTAAAAAATTGTAGTATTTGTACAAAATGTATTGGTATGTCACAGAAGAATTCAATACAATTTTACTAGAACTGAAAAAATGCAAAACAGACATTTTCACTATTTGACTCGTGCAATGAGAATCTCGCCCAGCTCTAACTGCAAGCACTGGAACGCAATAAATTGAGGAAACCAAAGAAGGTACATTGGAAGATTGAAGAGAGCTGACCAGGGGTTTGATTAATTTATGGTTAGGGTAAGTCTAAAACTTCCACAGTCAAAATGTGGAAGTCATCCCAATTTTTGGAAGTTAAAGTACTTCAATGATCCCTCTTGTGAAAGTCAATATTCTAAGAAGGATCTATTTATGGACATTAATACAACAAATTAGTGATAAAATCAAATTTCTTTCCACAAAATCTATCATTTCTGACTTTTATGCCTACAATTTTGGAAGTAATGTAATTTTTAGTTTGACAGCAGCAAATCAATGACTTTCACCCCTTTATTTTGAAGGTTTTGCCATTATGTTTGTAAGTCAAATACTCCAAAATTGAGTCAAGTGAATCTAAGGCTGACAAAAGAAGCAAGAAATCATTAAAAGGTGAAAAGGTTTAAATGGATGTCCTGTCACCTTAGCACTCTGTCACCTTAACCCTCTGTGCTATCTATTTTACTACATTGAATAAGTATAATTTGCATAAACATCAAGTGATGTCATGTTTCAGTTTGAAACCAGTTCAGGGTTCGAACCAGGACTGAGGATTGGAGAACCACAGATGGTTCTGAGGTTCTGAAAGGTTCTCATAAGGTATGAGAAGTTCTCATTGTTATTGGAGCCTCATAAGAACATTCTATAATGTATGGCTGAACATTGTTTTGTTTTTAGTTATGAGTTTTTCTCTCCCCACTGCCGGCTATCTCAGGAAGAGTCCCATCCCGTCCCCGGTGTCTACCAGCCAATGCTGACCTGATCCCAGGGCTTGCCCCAGCAGGGTCAGCCCGGGGTCCTAACTCTCCACTGAAGTCTGAATATAGTTGGCCAGTGCCCGTAGCTAGCGGGGTGGAGCCTGCAAGGCACCCTCTGCCATCCTGCATGGCAGCCTATTTTCTTCAGTTTTCTCCTAGGAGTCGGGACTGTGCAATGTCGCCAGTGGAGGGGTTGCACTTCCCGCCGCACTTCCTCCAGGTGTCTGGCCTGACTCCTCCCAACTGGGGTATGGCACCCTGTCCTCCAGCCCCCACCAGGGAGAGCAAGCACCGACCATCGAAACTCCCTCCCGGAGAAGGAGAGCAGTCCATCAGATGCTCAATCCTTCTCCTTCCTGCCAACTCCTGATGGCCTGTTCTTGTTCCCATACATGGGTCACCAGCGTAACATGAGGTAAGGCACCAGCGCCTCAGCCCACAGCACCACCGGCTGGCTGAACATTGTTAACCTTAAACATCCATCATTTTACAGGGTTGTTGTACTTTCACTGTGACATCACAATGTTGTTATACCATCTTGGTATGTTACATCGATAGTCAACAACATAGAAACTCGATCGTGCATGCAGAATACTGTGAACATCAGGTTTTCTTGAACCAGCTGAGGTGGTGAAAGCTGGACCCAGAATAGAGCAACAGTGACTAAGTAGGGATCCTGCTCTCCTTTTTGCTCTGTATGTGGACCAAACACTATAAAAGATACGGTATGATTCACAGTCAGAAACAAAGTGTGTGTTGCCATCTCGAGGTTGCCAGGATGACTGAAACCTCACGAGCTCCACTCTTGTGGTTTGAATGGTCACATTGGCAACCTCTTGATGGCTACCATGCTTGTTGCTGATTGAGGACCATACATTATCTGCTATCATTGTTTTTATTGGTTTAAAGTGCAAACATGGATCTCAGTTTAATTTTCGCCCACAAATTATTGTCCGGGACAGGAAATGTACTTTAATACTGCAAAAATATATTAGCATTGCATTAAATCTAATCAGTTTCATATGGAATTTGTGCCCCTTCTGTAACATCACTGTGACAACTGAATGCAGACGAAATCACTGCCTCTCCCCAGCCTTCATTCTGGGCTTTATCAGCCACCTAGTTTTCTTTTGGGATGTATCATTCCCTAGCCTTTCTAAGATATGGAAAGGACCCAGGAGAGCATATCAAGCTAAATAGCCCTTTTTAAAATGATCAGAACCATTTCAGAATTGGACAAAGTGTTCTATAATGTTTTTTACAGAAATAAAGTACAGGTTCTTAAAGGTTCTGAACTTAACCAACATGGTTCTTCCACCCCTTCTATAGATGATTGAGCAGTTCCATTATATTTTACAGACAGCACTCTAGCAGGTCATTTGGGTTAAGAATGGGCATGTAGTTTGTGTTTAAATATATTAAATAGTTCAAATGTACATGCACAGCCCACAGTCTCAGAAAAACACAGCAATAAACTTGGAAGAGATGCATAACATGTCAAGTAAGACAGCAAATATTTTTGTGAGTGAAGAAGGGATATCTAATAGCATCCATTATTACTCGAGCAATAATTATCACAGTGTACCCTGGAATCATCTATAATTTAAGTGTTGCAATGCGCTGTTGTTAACTTTCTGTAAATTTGCTAGCCTGAATTTGTTGCAATAAAATGTTTTGTTCAGCATCATATCCTGCACTCAGATATCTTGTATTCCATGACACATGAGAGAGTGTGAGTCCAGTTAGTCAGTCAGTGTGTGAGTCAGTCAGTCAGTGCAAGCAAGTGAATGAGTGAATGTGTGAGTGGTGAGTGAGTGAATGAATGTGTGAGTGAGTGAAAGAGGGAGTGAGTGTGTGTAAGTGAGTGAATGAGTGAGTGAGTGAGTGAGTGTGAATGGTGACGAGGGAGAGAGAGGCAAAGAGAGCATAAGGAGGGAGGGAAGGAAAAAGATGGATGGCATGTTTATGGTGGGAGGTAGATACAAAGATAGGAATACAGAAGGAAAGGATGAGAGAGTAAAGGAAAGAGAGATCTAAAAACATGGAGACAGAGACAATGAGAGGAGGAAGGAAAAGAAGGAATGGTGGGGAGACAGAAGGGAGAGAAAAAGAAACTAATGAGAGGAGGGATGAAGACACACCAGAAACGAGAATGAGGGTGACAGGGAGATGAGGAGGGAGAGCAACACAGGAAGAGAGAAAGGAAGGAGTGAGTGAGGAAGGCACCAAGGATAATTTGTTGGGAGGGTTAGAGCGAGATAAAGAGAGAGTGAAGGGGAGAAGATGGAAGGAGTACAGAAGGAGACAGCATGAGGAAAGGTGAGAGATAATAAAAGCAGGAAAGGGATGTGGAAGGGGAGAGAGAGAGTTGAAGGAAATGGGTTATAGTGGGACAGAGAGAAAGTGAGATGAGGAGTGGATTGGGAGAGGATTGAAGAAAGAAAGAAAAAGAGGGATGAATACATTTCAGTTTCCTTTCTATCATGTGAATAAACAGAGAGATTCAGTTTATGTTGCTGTCTGTACAATATCTGGCATGAGTTAAATTAAAAAATTTTCATTCTGATCTGTAATGCTATTTTATAATTGTTTCTCTAATCTAACCAATTAAGAAACATCTCTGCCTAGCTTACTGACTGAATCTATCTAATTAAGGAACATTTCTGCCTAATTTACTAAGTGCACTCCCAGGGGCAGATGTGCCAACAGCTCTAGTCTCAGCATGTGGGGCACCCAGCTTGATGCCACAGTATCCAGCAGGCCTTTGCGAGTTGAACTGCAGTTCAATTCTTCACCAGTGTCATGACATCACCTCACTTGATCGTTTGCAGGCTATGAAGTAAAACTGGAATTTTCAGCCCAAACTCTGATTTGTTTCCATAAAATTACAGCTTCCCAGTTTGACCTGTTTGTTCTCAGCAGAATTGAACTTCCAGTCCCAATTCCAACTGGAATCAAAAGTGGCTCCAAATGTTTTTGTTCTTGAACCACTTTTTAACACAGTATCAGTTCATATGTTAACTGCATGGTAATTACATGGTAATTGATTTTTTTATTTTGAACCAATAAAACATTTTTTTAGCTTAATGTCTAGAATGAAACAGGGCTTTTAGACAATTGAATGTCTCCCTTCCACTTTATCCGAGGAATTCCCTTTCAGCCCTGAGACGCAGTATAGAGTTGAGTTGGGTCCAGCCTCTGTGCTCTGGTCAGACTCCCCTGGTGTTCTTCGTCAGATTTGTTTTCTATGCTGCAGAGATCAAGTGCCACTGAGTTCTGTAGTAGTCCTAAGTGGTGAGGATTATTGTTTCAAACTAAATAAAGTTATTGTCAAAATTAGTTTATCTTTCATAGGGAGAGGTAGCACCAGCAGAAGAAAGGAGATGGTGTTGCCACTGTATAGATCATTAATGAGACCCTGCCTGGAATACTGCATCTAGTTCTGGAGACCACATCTCAGGAAGGACACAGACAGGGAGGAGGCTGTCCAGAGTTGGCCAATTAAAATGGTGCCCTATAGTCTAAAGGATCTCAATATGTACACTGGGGGATATGGTGAACATAGAAACATAGAAACACAGACTTTGATGGCAGATAAGGACCTCTTGACCCCCAGTCTGCCCATTTTCCTACCTATTGGATAAGCTGCAAATTCTAGTTAACCAACAGCCTTCTTCCTCCTACCCCACTATAATTGCCTTATGTCTATCTCATGCATGTTTGAATTCCCCACTGTTTTAGAACCCACAGCCTCCCCAGGAAGGTGGTTCCATGCATCCACCACTCTCTCTGTAGAAAAATATTTCCTCATGTTGCCCTAGACGTTCCCCCTCTGTCTTTCAATTGTGCCCTCTTGTTCTTGCACATCTCTTTCTGAAAGATGCTACCCTCCTGGACTTTGTTGATTCCCCTGAGGTACTTAAAAGTTTCTATCATGTCCCCCTGTCCATCCTTTCATCAAGTATACATATTAAGCTCTCTCAAGTCTCTCTCTGCATGCGGTTTCTGATGAAGACCCTGCACCATTTTAGTTGCCCTCCTCTGGAACGCCTCCAGGTCATCTGATATGACTACCCCAGGTCCTTTCCATTTTGTTGTTTAGTACCTCCCCACCATTGTGTACCCTTCTCCTGGGTTTTGTTTCCCAGGTGTATTACTTGCACTTCTTTGCTTTGAATCTAAGTTGCCATACATCTGACCATTCCTCCAACCTTGCCAAGTCCCTTCTCATCCTTGCACCCCTTGTGTATCAACTCTGTTACAGATTTTTGTGTCATCTGCAAAGAGGCATATTTTTTCTTCCAGACCCTCTGCAATGTCACCTATAAAGACATTAAAGAGGACTGGACCCAGTACTGAACCCTGTGGTACTCCACTAGTAACCCCTTTCCTCAGAGTGAGTTCCATTTACTATTATCTTCCGTGTCCTGTTGTGCACCAGTTTGCTACCCAGGCTACCACCTTGGGACCCACTCCCACACTGGCTATCTTGATTATTAATCTTTTGAGTGGGACTATGTCAAATGCCTTGCTAAACTCTAGGTAGGCCATATCACAGCCCCTCCCTGGTCTAGTACTTTGGTCACCCAGTCAAAGAAATCTATCAGATTTGTCTGGCATGACCTTCCGCTGTGAATCCATGCTGCCTAGGGTCCTGTGCCCCACTGGTCTCTAGGTACTCAACAATTCATTCTTTCAGAAGTGATACCATCATTTTCCCTACCACTGAGGTCAAACTAACAGGTCTGTAGTTCCCTACCTCTGCCTTGCTCCCACTTTGTGAAGGGGAATCATCTGCTCTCTCCAGTCCTCTAGTAAGACCTATAAATACTTCATGGGGTTGAACAAGGTGAAGGAGGAGTATTTTCAGAGAAGAAGGTGCTTGAGAACAAGGAGACATGGAATGAAGCTGTAGGGGTGAAACTGAGAAGTGATGTGAGCAAGTACTTCTTCACTGAAAGAGTGGAGGGTGCCTGGAATGGACATCCAGAGGAGGTAGTGGGGTGGAAAACGTGGTGAACTTCAAGCATGCATGGGACAGGCATAAGAGAATCTTAGTTGGGAAGCAGGAGGGAGGTAGCAGTAGATTATGTAGGGTCTGAGTTAAAAGGGTTCCATGTGACATGGGTAAATACACATAGGTGAAGGAAAAACAGTGCGGGCAAAAAGCGCCGAGCTGCAAGGCGACCCTGAATAAACAGGGATCACTGAAAGGGTAATAAACCTGTTTTTGCATTTCATGGGGAGCTTTTCCCTGCAATACCCTTTTACATAGAATCAACTTGGGGCAACACTTGAGGGAAGAAAGTCAAAAGTTACTGCTTCAGTGATTGCTGTTGTTCCGGTCGCCCTTTTAACCCGTTGTTTGTCCGTCACCATAATTGAAGTCATGATTTTGCAATAGCTCATATCATGGGTTACCCTGTGAAATATAGGTAGAAAAAAGGGACAGACTGGGTGGGCAAGCGGATCTTATCTTCTGCCTAATTCTTTGCTTCTGTGTTTCTTTATTCTGGTTAGCTATGGACTGACTATTGTTATTATTTACTAAAATCACAGTTTATGAGGAGGCAGTATAGCTCTGTGGTTTAGGGCACTGAGCTGCAGACCTGGAGACCCTGAGTTTGAATCTCACAGCCCCAGTTGCATTCTGTGCGACCCTGAGCAAGTCACTTAACTTTCATGTGCTCCCTGGTTGCACCTGGAAATAAGTTTGAGCTTAGTGTGTCTTTCCTTGTTAAATAATTTCCCCTTTCCTTTTCTCCAGCTCCTTGCCTGGATAAACTTTAGTTCAGTATGGTTTCTGCCTGGCTTGAAAAATGCTTTATTTAGGCTTATTAATGGTCATACTCCCTCCACCCGGTCGCACCTGGAAATGAGTCTTGGTTTAAAGGGCCTTTCCTGGTTACCAGTTTCAAATAAATTCCTTTTACATTTAAATAAATGGTTTGTTTAGCAGTTCTTTAGATACAGGGGTGGTACTGCAGGCATGGATAGCTGCACATGTGATACCGCTGCACAAGAGTGGGTCCAAGGATAACCCTGGAAACTACAGGACAGTCATCTTGACCTCCATTGTGGGTAAACTGATGGAGACCATTCTGAAGAGATTAGTTGAGTTCCTTGAAACCAATGGACTAAAGATGAGAGACAGCATGGGTTCATGTAAGGCCTGTCAAACCAACATGATCAATTTCTTGGTCTGGGTAACGAAGGCGGTGAACAGGGGTCAGACAGTTGACATTATTTGCATTTCATGAAAGCTTTCAACTTGGTGCTCCACAAGAGGTTGAGCAGGAGGTTGGAGGACCTAGTGGTAGGAAGCAAATTAGCCAGAAAGGGTGGGCAAATTTGCTCAATGGTAGGACCCAGAGGGTGGTGGTGGTGGGGACCTCAGGAATGAGGTAAATTACAAATGGTGCCCAACACGGGTCAGTGCCTGGCTCAGTGTATTCATTAATGACATTGGGGACAGAGTTGAGGCAAAGATCTGCCTCACTGCAGGTGACACCAAGCTCTGGGGAGGGAGAACACAGACAAACGGGTGCATGACCTAAAAGAGGACCAGACGAAGCTGAGAGGTGATCAGGTATCCGCAACCGGGTTCAGTGCAAGGAGGTGCAATGTCATGCATATAGGAAGGAAAACTACAATCTTGCAGTGGGGATTAAGGTCACTGAATCAGAGGAGGAAAAGGACTTTGGGATAATCATCACCAGTGACCTTAAACAGGATCACAGTGTAGTGAAGTAACAACCAAGGCCAACAGAATGCCAAGCTGTAGTGTTAGAGGTTTCACAAGCAGAAGGGAGGAGATTATACTGCTGCTGCATGGATCCTCAGTGCGATCATACATGGAGTACATCCTGCAGTACTGGAGCCCCTGTCTGGAAAAGGATATCAGCCAGTTGAAGGCAGTTTGGAGGAGGATGTCAAAGACAGCTGGGGAGAACAGGAGAGAGGGACAAGCCACTGGATCCCTTCCACTACCTTATCTTTGGCTCCATCCCCACACTCAGACATTTGTGACATCCCTATATGGAGAGTGCAGGGGTGTGCAGGCGTGATGGCTGCCAAGATCCAGGGCTAGTATTTTGCTTGGAGATCCTGGCTTTGCATGGCAGGTATCATTCAAAATTACTCATACTTTTGGCATTTCTGCTTATATTAACAGGAAAATGTATTTATACAATGCCAGTGATGATAAATGTTCCCTGATAAATTTATCTTGCTAACTAACCATCAGATAACTATTTATTTAGAAGTCAGATATCTCATGATCCCTTTCCTTGGCATTTGCACTGAACAGGACGAATCAGAGAATAGGAAACACATGGTTGAATATAGGTCTGCTTGTGAGGGGTAGATTTTATTTTTTCTTTATTTCATATGCTTTTGCCACTGACCACCCATTATTTAGATCCAGTCCTGGAACACCTACATCGTTCTCCTATTGCCTTACCTCCATGGATACCCCTGGCTTGTCCCCAGGGCAGGGCACAGCACCAAGTCAAGGCTGTCTCGACAGAAGAAGGTGTTGATGGCTACTTGACAATGCCTCCCTGTCTTCCCCAAGCAGGGTTCAGGGTCTGGTGATGTCGTGGAGCTAAATTTGGTCAGTGGAGAGGCAAAAGCCATAGATGCCAGGTGCCAGGGAGGGCATCATCGTTGGTGGCCAACAATTTTTCTTGAGCTGCCCCAGGGAGGGCATGTGGAGTGATGTCCAGCATCCACCTTCCCTCTAGTGTACAGGTTCTGTTCACCTGTGGTTTCCTGACCTCCTTCAGGTGTCCACCATGCACCGACTCTACCCCTCCCTCCCCAGAGAAGGAGAGCAGTCCATGGGATGCTCAGTTCTTCTCTCCCAGCTAGCCCTCGCCTGGGTCCATTCCCAAACCTGGGTCATTTAGCGCTACAAGCAGAAATCTAACTGCTGCCCGGCGCGGGCCAGTGGAGACTAGATTTTCAGAATTCACTTACGGATTTTTGTCACTTATGAGTTATGGTCTTGCCTCCTCATATTTGGAGATAAATAGCATATTTTGAGTCAAGCCATTGTGCATCCCTATTTATGAAACATTGGTCAAAGCATATCAGAATACATTACTAGGGTATCCAGTCAAAAGCATAGAATTATAGCGTAGTAAAAACCAAGCCATGGAAAAGAGCTACTGGGGAATTTATTTATTTATTTCATTTATTGAGTACTAGGATTACAAATACCTTTGAACCAGAGGTTCATTTACAAAGATTCTGTGCCAGCATGAAATGTAAACAAACACAGAGTACAAATAAAAGAAAAATCCATACATTTCAGAACTAATCATCATAAAACACTAACAATAACAATTACAACTAAAGGTGGTTCATGTTGCGTAGGACAGGGTACAGAAACATCAATAAAAAAAATTGGCATCATAAGTCAGAAACAGTAGATACAATTGGCACAGGTAGCATAATACCAAATTACAGAGAGTACATATTCAGGAGATGCACCACAGGGTGGTAGGAGGGAGCAGATAGCGTGGGGTTAGATGAACACCATGGCAGGTGTGCAGTGTAGGGGAGAACAAGGAGGAGAGAAATGCAGTCAAAATTATGACATTGTCACAAGTGCTAAGCTTCAGAAGTGTGGGAGGAGTATGGGAGAGGACCATGGGTAATGCAAGGAGGGTAAGCAGGTGGTATGTAGGCATTGCAATGCTACACATGTAACTCAACTCAGTCAGGCCAAGCAGTCTAAGGTTTTCATTTTGCATTGGGCGACCATGTTGACTGCATGGCTTAGCAGTTAGAGTGACAGACTGTAAATGGCTTGTATGTCCAGCTGACCTGGGTTCAAGCCTTCCTTTTACGGTCTCATTTTTCCCCGTTATGTCCCCACAACTTTTCCTCCTCAAGTTATGTGCCCCATTGGGTTTGTTTATTTAGTCTGCTTATAAGCCTTAATTCTCGTGTCTGGGTTCTATGCCCCACAGAGTTTATTATACCCACCAGCCCAATTTCTGCCCTCCCATCCAGTTCCGTGCCCGTGGTTTGGCACTGTTTGTGTAGCTGATGTTTTCCCTGAGCACTGTGTTGTGTAGCTGTTTTCCTGCATGGTTTTTGACTGCACTATGTTGCAGACACTCTTTGACCTAAACCCCATAACTAGCATAGAATGGAAAATGGGAATCAGGGCAGTGAACTGCGTCAACATTATTTCATTTTACCTTCACAGCAAATTATGAAACATAGAACAACAGTAATAAATGGACAACATAATTAACCCTGACCTGACAAATATTGCAGAATATGATAGAGCTTATTCAAGGATATATCATGTATGTAGAAAAGAAAACGTTTTTTATCGGCTTCTATCAATTTTAAATTTATAAGTCCTATTATTAGGTTGTTTTAACAAAATGAAAAACTTGGTGCTCCTTCCAGGGAAAAACTTTTAAACTTTAAAACATGCATAACCTAAGCTCCTACATAGCATGAAGTGCACTCAAATAAACAACAATACAGCTTTTAATAACCATGGGAAAATTTTACTATGATCTAAACACTCAATAGTAGCAAAACCACACATTAACCACTTGCATTAGATTGTTTCTTTTTTAATACAGAGAGTCCGGTTGGTGCCAAATTCAAGAAGTCTTAGCTTCTATAAGTTCAAATTGCACATAAATAGCATAGTTTAACTTGTCTTTTGTGCATCAAAGCACTCAAAAGTTCATATGTCAATTTTCTGCAACACAGACTTGAAAATCAAAAGATGGTATAGAAGCAATATGTAAATCATTATGATACAGTCACTTTCAAATACATCTGTAACAGTGCATTCTCATTTGAAGAACATGACCTTACTGATTGCCTCTTGATTCCCTCTGGAAGGGGAGGGTGCCAGAAAGGTACGATCTTTAAACAGTTCCTTTTAGCTGATACCCAGAGTACAATAGTCCCTGTCTCAGCTTGAGATATAACCAGTCCAGATGATGACAGTTTATAAAGTTCTTAGCAAAACACACACACACATTAGTCACTCAATAAACCCGCAGCACCCAGGTCGAATCTCACTCCCAGTCCTTTTATTCTCTTGCCAAAGATGAGATGTTAAGTAGGGAGTTTTGGTTGGAAGGGCTCATAGTCTTACAAACATTTGTTTTACCTGGTCCAAGGAGGGTGTGATACTTATTGCCATTTTCTCCCTCAGTGGCCCTATCTGCTGTAACTGTTGGGAGTCTTATTACCAAACAACTTGTGTCATGATTTGAAGCAACGGCAGAGTGCACAAGATTCTACATGTTGATGTCTTTCTCCTGAATTCGGTAACTCTTAGTTGCTGTAGGTAGTCTTGCTACTGTAGATGAAGTAATGATTGATGCTACTTTTGCAGCTGAATGTTTGTTATTGATGTGGTATTTTTATGTTTGCTTGCATGTGCAGAAACATAATGCCACCTAGAGAATTCATAGGAGTGCCTCCTACTTCCAATGCCCTGCTGCCTTTTGCAGGTGCAGCCCCCTGCGCCAATGAATGTAGGAGCTGTCTTTGACAGCTTTTGCAAATGCAGTGGCATACAGTTCAAAAGGCACTGCAGCATGTAGGCAATTTGCATGCTGTGTCGGCAGTATGTAAAGACCTCACGTCGGCACTACACTGAAAGAGTGTCATAGACAGCCCTCTCCCCCAACAAGTAACATGCTGGAAGCCCACCCCAGAATGCCTGCGCGCCTCCACACACACACACAGTATAAGTCTGACGGGGGTGCCTAATCCCCCATTGGCTGCGCTGTGTTCCCCCAACAGCCTTCCAGGTGCCATGCTGGGAGCCCACCCCAGTGTGGCAAACATCCGTCTGCTGCCCCAACACACTTCCCAGTGCCACCCCACCTCATGAATTCTTGCACTGTCATTTTGTTATTCAAGTCGAAGGTGATTTCACAGTCACTGTGTGAAACCACCTTCGGGAATGATATACGCAATGACAGTGTCACAGTTCATGAGGTAGTCCCCAAAACCCTATGTTGAAAATGTGGGAAAAGTTTCCAAAAATGATTGTTTTACGAGTGTATGTTGTGCAGTTTTACATACATTTCGTGGTTGCAAATTTTAATATTTGCACTCCATATTTTCAACATTGCCATTTTACCACACCTCCTATGAGCAGTACAGTTGTCATTTTTCACGCCTCCCAAAATGTGTTTCATACATGTAGCGCATAATGGCGCAGTCGGTGTGTGAAATCATGCTTGGGACACATTAAGAAAATCACAGTGATGCTGTCATGAGCAGAGGTCTAAAATGGTTGTGTTGAAAATTAGCAAAAAATCCCAAAATGACTGTTTTACGAAGCATGCGTTGTGCAGTTCCTAAGCACGCATGTAAGTTTGCAAATGTTTTAAATTTGCACTCCAAATTTTCAACATTGCCATTTTACCAGACCTCCTTATGAGCAGTAAAACTGTCATTTTTACATCTCCCCAAATGTGTTTCTGCGCATGTAGCGACAATGGCGCAATACGTGTGCAAAATTAATGTTTGGGACAGATTAGAAAATTACAGTGACACTGTCCATGAGCAAAGGTCTTAAAATGGCTATGTTGAAAATTTGGTGACAAAAGTCCATAAAATGACTGTGCTACTAAGCGAGCATTGTGCTGTTTCCCACGCACCGTAAGTTCATGAATTTGTAATATTTTTAGTCCAGATTTTCACCACTGGCATTTTTCCACACTTCCTTATGAACAGTACAGCTGTAATTTTTCACAATATGGCCAAAATGTGTTTTCACACTTTCTGCTAGAAATGCGTGGTCGTTGTGGGAAATCACTGTTTGGAAAAGATTAAGAAAATTACAGTGACACTGTTCATGAGCGGAGGTCCCAAAATGCCTGTGTTAATAATCTGCTGTAAAAATCCCCAAAGTAATTACATTAAGGTGTGTGTTGTGCAGTTTCTACGAATGCTCGTGACTTTGCCAGTTTTTTACAATTTTACTGCAGATTTTCAACATTGCCAGTTTTACACCTCCCCGTGAACAGTACAGTTGTCATTTTCACATCCTGTTAGAATGTGTTTTTGCACCTGTGGTGCAAATGATGTAGTCACTGTGCAAAATCAGCTGCTAACAAACTGATATTACCGCTGTTCATAAGGTGGGGGGTCACAAAAACCCATGCTGAAAATTTGGAGTGAAAATACTAACGAACTTGAGGCATTAGGTTTCCAACCATAACACCCCACCTTGTAGAGACTGACAGGCATCATGGGTGTGACTTGGGATCATCACCTGTAATGCTCATACCATTCTACCCCACCCACACCCTGCAGCCAGTGAGAGGCATCGAGGTGTGCCTTGGACACTTCAGCCCCAAAGTTCACTCCATTCTCCTATATTGCACCCATCTCACCATATTTCCTGATGGAATGGGGTGAGCATAAAGCTAAAGACCCCAAGGCACACCGTGAACACTTGTCGGTGTTCTGAAGGGTAGGTTGTGGTGAATGGCATGGGCGTTATGCCTGATGACCCAAGGCACACCTCACCAATGCCAATGCCAGCAAGCAAACACTGACATTGACAAATGCTTGTTATTACTGTAAGTGTAAATTTTGTTTGATCGCAACTGGATGATTGTGAAAATGGGCATTCTTGCTCAGAGGCTTTTCAGTATAAAATAAAACAAAATGAAACAAAATGATCATACTAGAGACTGAAAATGTCATCTTGATGATGCGGATGTTTGGAACACCTAATTGATGGCATTAGATAATAAGAAGCAGCATGGTTCTTGATAGCAATATTGGATGTTAAACAATACTATCTCTTGATGGCATCATATGTTGGTCAGTACCATCTTGTTAGTTTTATTGTTCAGACGTAACACAATCTCTCTCAAAAACAGTCATATTTTTTACAATCAATCAATCAATCAAACTTTACTTAACCAGGCAGTTACATCGTTGAGCAGGCTCGTTTTCAAGATGGTCCTGGACACATAGGACATATTCGATAACAAGAACATAACAGTTCGCACATGACAGATAGTAAAACTGTGTAATAAAAAGTCAAAAACAACCTAGCAGCTTTGATGGCAAATACAGACGTAGGCAATTTGCAGTCTGCATAATCTAAAACTTAACCTTGTGCAAGGGGTAGGGGAGGGAGAGCGGAGAAGGTTAAAGGGGGTAACAACCAATGAGAGAAGGAGGGGCAACCTAATAGGAAGGTGGCCCCAAGGAACTGCTAGCTATGAAGGAGGGTAGGGGCAAGGGGAGGTATACTGACCCTACACAGTACATTTTACAGCACAAACATTTTCATCTCACATTATCAGGGATTAAGACAGCTAGCCTGAATTCTGCTTACATTTCAGACAGGAACACTTGATAAGCATGTTTTTGTCTAAATCAACAGAACATAGTTCGAACTCTGACCTAGTTCATTCACACCCATACTTTCAAATAGGCAAGTGATGATATACACATAACAAGAACTTCAAACTAATAAAATTGAACAGGCGTGTCAAGCTAGGCACACAGTGGTGACAAGAATAGCTTAAGTATTTAATAATGTGAGAACTAATAATTCATTATTTAAAGAATAATTCATGGGGTGGAGTGCAATACAAAATTTAAATACACACCCAGGGTGTGTGATGCATTATTAACCCCAAGAGAAAAGAGAAGTGCAAGAACAAGGGGACACAATTTGAAGATGGGGGGATGAATCAGGGGCTATGTGAGAAAGTATTTTTCACAGAAAAGGTGGTTGACATGTGGAACAGCCTTCCTGAGGATGTTGTGAGGTCAAAAACAGCGGGGAATTCAGAATGTATGGGACAGACATAAGGCAATTTTGGTGGGGGTAGGAAGAAGTAGGCTGTTGGTTAACTGAGATCGGCAGCTTATCCAGTAGGCAGGAAATGGGCAGATTAGGTGGGCCAAGCAGTCCTTATCTGCTTTCAAAGTCTATTTTCTATGTTTCTAAGAGTAAACCTCAAGGGGTTTATCCTGCATCACACTCCAAGGGTGTGTATTAAATTTGAGTTGCCTTCCAACCCTTGCATTTCTTTTTATCTAAGCTGATAAGCATTTTTGTACAGCCAGAAACTATAAAAACAAATTAACCATGGCACTGTGTGAAAGCAGACGAATCATGGAAAAACATTACAAACTTGATGGATATGCAGTTTGAAAGAAATGTATTGAGCTACCTTTGCAGGAACACTTTGTCAACTTTGCTAAGTTGAGAATGATGCAAATTAACAAACTAGTAAACAACAGTCCAAGGAACTGCCAAAAAAGCAGATTTTTTTAAGAGTTGGATTTTAACTTCAGAATGTTCACTACTAAGCTGGCTAGGTGGCACTGAGGTTGAGGCACTGGACGCCACACCTCGTGCTACGCCATCAACCTGGGTTTGGGAACAAGCCCAGGTTGTCTGGGGTTGGCAGAGGAGGACTAGGATTGAACATCCACCAACAGCTCTCCTAGTCTTGGGGTGGGCTGGGAAAGTGCACTGCACTGCAGTGGCCCTGGGGATGCCAGGGATACTACAAATGCAGGTACTAGCAGAGGGGGCATAGTGGACGTCTGCACATAATGCATGAACGCCATTGCATGCCCGACTCCATCAGGGGAACTTACAGGAGGAAAATGGCTGGGTGTGACCATGCAGCTTGATAGCTGCACCCTGTCTCACCGGGAGGGCTCTCATGGAATCACACTTGGGGCCTGGGGCTGGTCCAGCTGAACAGGGGTGCAGGAGGCTCTGCAGGACCAGCAATGGCCATGCCTGATCCCCCATCATGTGCGTGAGCCTGATATTGTTTCTAATGGAGACATTGCACCATTTTAGTTGCCCTCCTCTGGTCCACCTCTATGCTGCCCTCCCAAAGAAAGCCATTGGTGGTAGGCAAGGTGAGTGCCTCAGCAGTCATTGCTCTCCTCCTGTGCCTTGGATGCACGTACTGTTGCAAAGTTTTCTCACAACCTTCCTCGGCGCCTCCCGCTAGAGGGTTTGAGTGACAGCCTTCTTCCAAATTGGAATATTTTCCACCTCCCTTTAATTGGTTTTCCAAATTGGCCTGCAGAGCCAACACTAAATAAACTATCCCAAGTCTGGAGGGAAGGCAACCTAGGCCTTGGATGCCCAGAGATTTCCTCTTCATAGGGTTTTTTCCTCTCATCCGTTGCCTCAGGTCATACTCTTAGTTAGCATAGTTGTGTTCCCTAGTTTCTTTAGGTAGGTTATGCTGTTAGATGGAGGTGGAGGATGTTCTGCCATTCCTCTCTCCTTAGGGAGTCCCTAATCTCAACACAAACCACTGGTATGCTGCTCATAAACCTGGGCATTTCATTACATTATCAAACTGAGCATCTCATTGTGTTATCAAACTGTCTATGCTTCTCTAGCACTACATCACTGTTATTGCTTGCTCATATGCTTCGTGTTGCCTGCTTCTTTGGGATCTGATTGCACTACATTTCTTTTGGGATTCCTAAGGTACCTTTAGCCACAAGAATCTTCCCATGGCACCTCTAGGGTGGAACCCTTTCCAAGGGTTCCTTGCCTTCATATCCCTATAGAGTGGTAATTTCTTTGGAATAGAGTGTTAATGGCCAAAACCAAACTAATACAGTTGCACAAGCATAACACTACACTGGCTGTGTAGGACAGTGAACCAAAGGGAAAAGAATAAGCGTCTGTCAATGCGAACATTTGCTTGCTGGTATTTGCATTGGTGTTTGCATTTGTGCAGCCCCCAGTTGTATGCATATCCCTTCAGCATCCATATCCCACCAGAGTACTCTCTTCAACTCTTCTTGCATCTGAGTAACATTTCACCTCATACTTCTTAAGTCTGTCTTAGGAACCCTAACACCCTAGTTGTGCTCAAGGGTATGAGACTGTTTGGAAACTACGCAACCCGCAGTTGTGACACAGTCATTCAGTGGAATTATTTAACCAAATTTTCAACATAGGCATTTTGTCACCTCTGGTCATGAATAGTGCCACTAACATTTTTACTGCATTGAACCCTGATCTCCCACAGCACTGCACTTATTCTGCAATGGAAAGAGTAATTTTGGAATTTTGCACAAATTTTCAACATAGGCATTTTGGGATGTCTGCTCATGAACAGTGTCACTGTGATTTTCTTACTCTGTACCAAAAATGATTTCCACAGTTGCCGCACTATTGCATGCTGGAAGTGCAAAACACATTTTGACCAGGATGTGAAAAAGGCCTTCCTAAGCCCTAAACATTCCATTACCTCCTTCCCACCCCACTCCTGGCTTGCGCCCCTTATCTTCAGTCTAAGTCTCCCATCTTCAGGTTAGAATTGCTTGTACCCTCTGGTTGAGACTATCTCTGTGCCCCTCCTTGCAACTCACTCATCTCCCTAATGGTCTCCTCCACTCACCCTTGTTTATACCCTTCTCCTACCCTATCTGTTCTCTCCACCTGCACCCCTATTTATCTCATCCTCCCCGCTCCTCTCCACTCTGACTTCTGCTCCACGCATTTCCTCACTCTTCTTCCTTCTCTTCCTCTCCTTCTCTTCCTCACCTCCAACACTGTGCTTAGGTTGAATATATGTACTTGCTCCTTTTTTGTGCTTCAGACTCAAATTGCTACAGGCCTGTATGTTCCATTGTTTCTTGTTGACCTGTTATCAATATACTGTATATCTGTACCCAATTGCATTACCTTGTATTGTTCTATACTCTATGTTGCACCCAGGTCCATCTTGCAAATGAGCATTGCTCAACGATGTCCACCCGGATAAATAAAGATTTTGATTGATTGATTGATGACAGCTGTACTGGTCATAAGGAGATGTGGAAAATGGCAATGCTCAAAATCTGGGTGGAAATATTACAAATTCACGAACTTATGAAGTGCATAGGAACTTCTTCATGCCTCTGTAACAGCCATTTTATGGACTTTTGCCACCAAATTTTCAACATAGGCATTTTAGGACCTCTGCTCATAAACAGTGTCACTGTGATTGTCTTACTGTATAGCAAATACTAATTTCCAGCAGCGAACGGGCTATTTTCGCCAGAAGTGCAAAACACATTTTGGCCAGGATGTAAAATTGACAGCTGCACTGTTCATAAGAGGTGTGGAAATATGCCTTTGCTGAAGATCTGGAGTGAAAATATTACAAATTCGCAAACTTATGAGTGCGTGTGGAAACTAGCAATGCACTCTCATGAAACAGTCATTTTGGAATTTTTGCCAAATTTGCAACATAGGCTTTTGAGAGCCCACATCATGAACACTGACACTGTTAATTGGTCCCAAAAGGTGGTTCCGCTCAATGACCACAAAATCACCTTTCAGGACAGAATAGCACCATGACAGAAATTGAATTCATGAGGAGAAGTCATAATAACTCCATATTGAAAACTTGGTGCCAAAATTCCCAAAATGGCCGAGATATGCACCAAAATTGAAAAAAAACTATTTATGCCATTATACAGCTTACCAGCATTTCTTCAGTTCTCGGTCAACTTTGAAGAGTGCAGATGTGTTCCTGGTCCACGAAGATCATCGTGCCAAGCTCCTGAGTAAGTATGGGGTGAGGGTGTGTGTGTGGGAGGTGGGTGTGCAAAGCGTGGGCGTGGGTTGGCGGGGGCCAAGGACTCACGAGGGACCGTTTTCTTGTTTTATAGGATTAAAAAGAAAAGAAAACGTTGATTTCCCACAGCAACCGCACCATTGTGCGCCAGATGTGCTAAAACACATTTCGGCAGGATGTGAAAATGACAGCTATACTGCTCATAAAGAGGTGTGCAAAAATGACAATGTTAAAAATCTTGAGGAATATATTACAAATTTTGAAGTTACGAGTATGCGTGGAAACTGCTCAATGCACCATAACACAGGAACTTTTGGGAATTTTTTTCATTAAATTTGCAACATAGGCTTTTGGGGAGCCCACCTCATGAACACTGACACTGTTGTTTCGTTAATCAGTCCAAAAAGGTTATTCCACATAGAGACCGCAAAAATCACCCTTTAGGACTGAATAACCAGATGACAGTGGCTGAATTCATGAGGTGGGGATTCCAGAGAACCCCATGTTGAAAATGTGGTGCCAAAATTAGCAGAAATGGAGACGATATCCACCTAAGTTGAAAAACCCTTTTATGCCATTATACAGCTTACTGGCATTTCTTCAGTTCACATCGGCTTTGAAGAGTGCAGATGTGTTCTCGCTCAGCGAAGATCATGACGCTGGGCTCTGAGGTAAGTATGGGGTGAGGGGCGGGGTGGGGAGGTGGGGTGTGCAGAGGGTTGATGCGGGTTGGGAGAGGGCACCAGTGACAACAAGGGACAGTTTTTATTTTACAGGTTGAAAAAAATAACATAATGGGAAGGTTTTTCCTTTATAGGTTTATTTTTGGTACACTGGGGTGGGCTCCCAGTGTGCCACCTGTATTTTGGGGAGGGATTGAAGCCAATGGGCATTGGGTCCCCATCGGCCGAGAACATGAGTCTGTGGGGGCATGATGCTGAGGGGAATTGGGCACCACCTCCGTGACAAACTATTACATCGGGGACATTATGCCAATGGGGATTGGCTCACCCATAGGCAAATTAACTGGAGGGGCATGCCAATAGGAGATTTGGCATCCCTGTTGGCTTCCATGGGGACTGCGAGAGGTGGCGGTGACAGCCTCCACCATGTTTATTGAAATGAGACACCAGACAAGGCAAACTGTGATTCACCACTGGAATCAGAGACGCCCCAGCAGCAAAAACAGCTGATTGCTAAATGATGGGGCGTTCCCTGATTGCAGTGGTGAGTTTTTCAAGTTGGTGGCATGTTGCAATACTGCTGTCATTGACAGCATGCTCCTGTATTGTGTCATAGAGACCAGCCCCCAAAAGCACTGCCGGCATTGGCCACACACTGCCTCACCTCCACAACCCACTACTCCAGCAAACTGCTACAACATGCTTCTTGCACATGTGTACAAGCAAACATAAAAATACTCAGAAAGCTGTGCCCATTCACTATAATGGAGTGCGCCCCTCGCTCTCCTAGCATCATGTCATAACTTTGCCGAGCACCCGGGGTGGAGTGTGGGCAGCTCTTCAGGCCAGGAAGTCCTCCAGGACCCAGTGTAACTAAATTATGAGCATTTTACACTTAAAATATTTCACCATTTATGGACATCTGGAGACAGAAGAAATTCCCTTGAGTGAAGGCACCCATATATCGGGTGCAATGGCTGAGTTGATGAATCTCTTTAATGCCGGTGAGGCAATGTCATCATCACAGTCCCTCTTTGACAACAAAATGGATGCTTCCACATCACAATTTTTAAGTATTTTTTCTGTTTTACTGAAGACATTTGCTAACTATAACACAGCACTTTATATATTGAATTTATATAGTAACTTTTATATTACAGTCATAGGCAATGGTATGCGGTCCTTTTAAGGCAGAGACTGGTACAAACCTTGAGTTCCACAATGGACATTATTACATCAGCTCGGGTAGGCAGCAGCATGGTGTGATCTTAGTGGTTCCAGACTAGAGCTGCTGTGCAGAATGTGGAATTATGGCAGCAGATTTCATGAGGAATAGCAATTCTTATTCTGAAATACTTGTTTTGCGATTTCTTTTTCAATTCTGTGGAATTCAGAAAGGCATTTCTATGTGAACTGCAGAATACTATTCTGTGGATTACATAATTTGTGAAATATTTTTTGTGGTTTGCAGAAAATAAATCTGCTCTACTATTCTTTGGTTTGTGTAAACTGTAGATTATTACCCTTACAGAAATAACTATATGATTAGGCAATGATGACCAAACAAAAGGGTCATTTCTGAGGTTTTAATGACCAGTTGAGGAGAGACACCTCCCTCACCTGGCCATTAATCCAAGGGAATGACCAATTTCAAGGTTTTTATTTCAATTATAATTCTAATCACAATAACTTTGGTTTGATTTTTTAACATACTTCTCATTTATGCTTGCTTGCACGCATATGCAGCAAACATATTGGGCAGCTTGCTGCAGAAGTGAGTTGTGGTGGTGCGGCAGTGTTGTTACCAATGCCAGCAGCCCATTTTAGGGAGCTAGTCTGTGTGGCACCAATAGATGATCACACAGTCCATGACAGCAGTAGTGTGGCTTGCCACCAACTGAAAGAAACTCTGCAATCAGGGAGCGCCCGTCATTAACATTCAGCTGTTTTTGCTGCTGGGGTGGTCCCTGATTGCAGCAGCGAATTACAACTTCATTGTCTGGTGTCCTGTTTCAATAAACATGGTGGTGGCTTCTCCATTGGCCTCTCACAGTCCCCACAGATGTAGACAGACAGCTGCGCCTCTCATAGTCCCCATATAAAGCCGGCAGGGTGCCCAATCCCCTGTCAGCTTGCCCCCTCCCAGTTCATTTGTCAATGGAGTAGCCCAATCCCCATCTACATAATGCCCCCAATTGTTGTGTGCTGAGGGGGTGCCCAATCTCCATTGGCTACAGAGCCTCCCAAGAAACATTCAGGTGGCATACTGGAGCCCACCCCAGTGTGCCAAAGTACCTGTAAAAACAGAAAACATTCCCGTGTTGTTGTTTTTTCCCTGCAAAAGAAAAACAGTCCCTCATTGAGTTGGTATCCCCTCCCACAACCCGCACCCACCCTCTGCACCCCCACCTCCCCACTCACACCCTCACCTCCTACTACTTACCTCTGGATCCAGCTTGATGATCTTCGCACATCGAAACACATCGCCTGCACCTTCAAAGCCGACTGTGAACTGAAGAAATGCCAGTAATCCATATAATGGCAAACATGTTTTTCTCATCTTAGATGACTATCTTGGCAATTTTCATGAATTTTGGCACCAAATTTTCAACATGGGTTCTTGGACCCCATCTCATAATTCAGTAACTGTCATCAGGTTATTCGGTCCCAAAAGGTGATTTCATGGTCACTGCATGGAATCACCTTTTAGGAACAATCATGAATGACAGTGTGACTGTTCATGAGATGGGCTATCAAAACCTATGTTGCAAATTTGTGAAAGAATTCAAAAATGACTGTTACACCTACGTGCATTGCACAGTTTCCATGTACACTGTAACTTTGCGAATCTGTAATATTTTCACTCCAGATTTTCAACATTGCCATTTTTGCACACCTCCTCAGAACAGTACAACTGTCATTTTATGTTGATTGCGAGCATCACAAGAAACATATTGCAGCAACTTTCTCAGTAGCAGGCTGTGGGCACAGCACTGTTGTAACCAATGCCCCACAGCCTGCAAAAGGCTTGTCCCATTTCCCCAGTGCTGTTGCAGGTTGCTGGTGACAGTAGTTTCGAATGTTTGGACCAACTTCAGACAAATAAGCCTCTACAATCTGGGGCTGCCTTGTCATTGCAGCGTCAGCCATCTGCTGCAATGAGGGAGAGACCGTCATCGCGAGGGTGGGATGTAGGATCCCTGATATTGTGTGTGAACATGGCGGCGGGTTGCTACTGTGTTCACAAACAATATAACCCCCCACTGTGTTTATTTGCCGACGGGACCCCAATCCCCGTTGGCCTCAATTGCACCATGTTTCTGGTGCCAACAGGAGAGGCTACTCCCTGTCGGCATTCTGTAACACCTTGCCCCTGGTTTTATTCCTGCAGGTAGGTGCCAATCCCCATCGGCATAATGAATCCTCCCCTTTGTGTGCCAATGGGGAATTTGCCCAATCCCTATCGGCTATGCTGCCCCCAAAGAAGGCTGTTGGGGCATGGGAGCCCATCCCAGCGTGCCACATGCCCCTGTAAAGGGAAGAATGTTCTCCCAAGTCTTTTTTTTTTTTACCTGCAAAAGGAAACAGTCCCTCATAGTCTCCTGGCCCCCACTTACAACCCACCTCACCCACTGTGCATCCTGCCTCACACCCCCCCACCCCATACTTACCTCCGGAGCTTGGTGCGATGATCTTCAGTGGACCGGGAACACGCCTGCACTCTTCAAAGCTGACAGTGAACTGAGGAAATGCCGGCAAGTTGTATAACGTAATAAATATAGTTTTTCACCTTTAGTGCATATCTTAGGCATTTTGAAATTTTTTCACCAAATTTTCAACATAGGGTTTTTGGGACCCCTCCTCATGAATTCTTGAACTGTCATGGCATTAATCGGCTCCAAAGGTGATTTCATGGTCACTGCGTGGAACCACCTTTGGGGCCAATTAGTGAAGCTGACAGTGCCAGTGTTCATGAGGTGGGCTCTCAAAAGCCTATGTTGCAAATTTGGTGGAACAAATCTAAAAATGACTGTTTTATGAGCGTGTCTGTGCAGTTGCTATGCACTCACACAACTTCATGAATTTACAATATTTCCATGCCAGATTTTCAACATTGGCATTTTTCACACCTCCTTGTGAACAGTATAGTTGTCATTGTTCACATCCTGGTGGAAATGTGTTTTCGCACTTCCGGCACAGAATAATGCGGTTGCTGTGGGAAATTAGTGTTTGGGACAGATTAATTAAATGACAGTGACATGGCAGAAACAGAATGAGTGAGTGAGTGAGAGAGAGTCAAGCAGGCTCAACAGACCTGTGTCGGGACTGCTGCAGATTTCTTGTGGGCAGAAAAGCCACCAACAGAGGCAGGAGCCCAGTACAAAGGGCAGCCTGCAGCGCCAGGAGAAACAGAATGAGTGAGTGAGAGGGGGTGAGCCACCTCAATGGAGCTCTGTTGGGACAGCTGTGGATTTCTTAGTGGGCAGAACAAGGTGCCAATGCAGGCAGGAGCCCAGTACAAAACAGCAGCCTGCAGCACCGGAAGACACAGACTGAGCGAGTGACAGAGGGGCAGTGAGTGAGCTCAACACACCAACACAATCAACATTCAGCATTGACAAATTCTTGTTCACATCCTGGCCAAAATGTGTTTTCACACTTCTGGCACTGAATAGCACAGTCGCTGTGGGAAATCAGTGTTTGGGACAGATTAAGAAAATCACAGTGATAGCATTCATGAGCAGAGGTCCTAAAATGCCTATGTTGAAAATTTGGTGACAAAGTCCATAAAATCACTGTGTTGTGAGCGTGCATTGTGCAGTTCCATACACACTCATAACTTAGCAAATTTGTAATATTTTTACTTCAGACTTTCAACATTGCCATCTCTTTACACCTTCCTATGAGTGATACTGCTGTCATTCTTCATATCCTGCCCAATTTGTGTTTTCGCACATCTGGACAGAATGACACAGTCACTGTGGGAAATCAATGTTCGGGACAGATTAACAAAATCATATTGCCACTGTTCGTGAGCAGAGGTCCCAAATGCTTTAATCAGGTGGGGGTCACAAAAGACCATGTTGAAAATTTGTAGTGCAAATACCATCAAACGCCCAGGGCATTAGGGTTTCTAACCATAATATCCCACCCTGTACAGACTGACAGGCATCAGGGGTGTGACTTTGGATTGCCAGCTATAATGCTCATGCCATTTCATCCCCCACTCTGAAGCCAGTGACAGGCATAGAGGTGTGCCTTGGACTCTTCAGCCCCAGAGGATCACCCCATTTTCCATACTGCATCCATTTCAAGGTATGTCCTTATAAATGGGGTGACTGTAGAGCAGAACACCCCAAGGCACACCTCAACACTTCTCAGTGTCTGCAGGATAGGTGAGGTGAAATGTGAGTGTTATGGGCAATGACCCAAAGGCAGGCCCCAATGCCTGTCCATCTCTGCAGGGCGGAGGTGGGGCTGGTGTGAGTTCAGTACTTAACTGACAGTCCTAATCTGCATGTGTCTAACTCTGGCACATCCAATGTTAATATCAGCAAACATTCAGCGTTGACAAATGCTTGTTAGTGCTGTGGTGCGAGCTATGCATGCCACAGCATCAGTTGACAGCTGGATCCATAGTTTCTGAGACATTAACGACCACTCTAGTAGCCAATCAGGAGCCTTGCTAAGCTCATGAATCTATAATTAGACTTTAATCTGCAGTTTAAAAAACAACTCCACTTCAGGAATTTCAGAATTCCTCTTCTCACTGTATTCCACAGAATAAGGTAGAATTTCCGAATTATAACAGAATTCTGTCAGAAACTGAATTAGAAATTATACCATCGACCTCGGACAATTCAATGAGAACGGCAGGCTGGCACCTTACCTCCATTGTAAATCCTCTTATAATCACTGCAAGAGGTACCAGCCAGCTGCATCTTGTAAAAAGCAATCCGACGACAAAATCGCAGAACTCCAACTGCCATCTTGTTCGCCACTAAGCGGAGACTGTAAAACAGCAGCTCCGTACATCAGGGAAAGTAAACAAAACACTGACTGCTGTACTACTGAGCCATTTATTTAAGCATTATACCAAGTACTGTTTTTTTTTAAATAATAAAAAGCGGTACTTGGTATAATCACATAAGCCACCTGGGGATCTGGCTTGGGGATTTACTATGGCTGTGTGTGGATTACCCACTCGGCTGCGAGTAATCCCCCGATAACCCACACCTCCTGTGGCTTATTACTTAAATAATGCGAAGCTCTTCTGTAGACTCCAGCACACCAGCAGAAACACAGCAATCATCAGCAGTGGCACATCACCACCACAGGAGGGTGCTAGAGTAATAAATACACAGTGCTGACCTGAAGGCTTTTTTTAACCCTCCCCATTTGTAGTTTGCATTACCCCATGCCAGTATTTTTTTGGGGGTAGCAGTATAGCCTACAGGTTAGAGTAATGAACTGTGAAGGAGCTTAGTACATCTATCAAACCTGGGTTTGATTCCTATAACCCCAAGCTATATAACTCTGAACAAGTCATTTAACCTTCCTGTGCTTCTGGGTCACCCCTGAAAATGGGCTTTGTGCCCAGTGGGCCTTCCTGGCTACCAAAGAATAACAGAATGAAAAAAATGACTGTATTAGGACTCAAAGTGGTTCAGCTGAATTATCAAATCTAAACTGAAGTCATGTGGCACAAATTGAAGCTAAACCAGATTTGCCAATGGTCAACGTCATGCACCCTTCATCTGTTTTTGATTCACCAATAAAGTTCTCCCAAATGGCAGTATAAGAAATGCTTCTGAAGTAGTTCACTGTATGATGTATTTGTTTAAATAAAGTTTGGAAGTGAATTCAAAATCTGTAATTCATCAGTTAAGTACTTCAAAGCAGCAATACGGAAACATTTATTGAAATATCTCAGAAGAGAACTGTACTAAACCTGTAATTAAAATCAACTTCCATTAGGAAAGTGTAACCTAGAGGTTAGAGTAACAAGCTGTGAATGATCTTGGTACATTTAGCAGACCTGGGTTTGAGTCCTCAACCTCCACTTTCATTCTGTGTGACTCTAAGCAAGCCACTTAACCACCTCAGTGCTCCCAGGTCAACCCTGAAAACAGACACCTGTGTCTAGTGGGCCTTATCCAGTTACCAAAGACTAAAACAAAATAAAAATAGACTTACACATCCAGTGCAGTTCTCCTTTAAATATTTTGTGTTCTGTATAGTGGAGGGAATATTAACAATAAAAACAATAGTTTCAGATACACTAACACTTAAAGAACTATATACCACACCAGTGCTAACTACATAGGGTAAACATTATAGGTCATGGGAGCATTGCAAGACCAATCACAGTGCTTCCTTCAGTTGTGAGCGACACTGTTATTACTGTAACAGTGTATCATGCGCAGAGCCACAGTAATAGGCTTCTTGCTGACCGCTCGTGGTGTCAGCATTTTAAATTAAAAAAGGATTTTTTATTAAAAGAGTTAGTGATCTGTAATAATTTAATGGTTCCATTTAGAGGATTCTTACTTATCTAAGAGTGTAGCTCTTCGTCTTTAGGACCAAGAACGGCTCACCTTCGTTCGCAGTCCTCTGGTCCTAAGAAGATGTGAGACAGCACTCTTATATCCAAAAGAGGCCCTTCAAGCAGACCCATCAACTTATAAATCATGTAATTTTGAATAAATATTTCTTTCCACTTGCAGCACAATTTATTTCACTTAGAATGTGTTATTTCCACTTATAATCTGGAAACAGAATGCAGAGGACAATGGTTAGATTTTACAATAGAAAGAAAGGCAAAAACAAGATAAAACACTAATAATAAAATTACAAGTGGTGTGGTATATATCAAATTTATAATGGGTTGCAGTAGAATAACACATTTGTTTACACTCACTTTACTCCATACTAATTAACGTATAATGCATTTATTAAGCCTTGCCGGGTCCATATTGGTTTTGTTGCCTGTTGGAGCGGTGTCCTGCAGTTTGCCTTGCAGTTAAAGCCATCTCTGAATTTCCATGGATGCATCATTGATTTATTGTTTATGCTCGCACTGCCCTCCTCCATGTCCCCTGGGGTCACACCTCTAAACAAGATTCAACTCAGTGTGCCTTTCCCAGTTACCAATTTTTCAATAAATAAAAATAATTTATCTCCACACACGAGTAGTAAGGCCTTTATAACTAACCGTGACTTTGCCACTCGTGAGTTATTGGTGATATCACTTACTACAGGAGATAAATGAGTTATTACACTGTAATCCTATAGGGTTGGACTAAATAAAATTAAAGCCAAAAGAAGAAAAGGCAAATACATTTCTGTTCTAATTCAAAAGCAAGATTATCCTCTGTACTGCAGGAAGGTTCTTTAAAGAGCTAGTGTGCTGCCTAAAACTAATATTAGATTGTAAAGCAGCCAGCCATTACCTTTTAGATCTGAGGTACTTTTCGCTTCCCTTTGGTTAATTGAAGATTGTTCACCTGATGTTAGTAGGTGTGATGCGTGGAACAGTGGTCTGCATGGCAGTGGGCATATCTAGCTCTGTTCCTCCATTACATCATCAGCATTGTAACCTCACCGACTGTGATATCACTGCTGCTTAGGAACAGCCACTCAATGGCTGCCAGGTCAGGTGCCTGTGATGTCGCTGTCAGTGAGATCACAGTGCTGATGATGTAATGGGGGAATAGAGATAGCTATGTCAGCTGTCAGCCAAGAGCTATTCCATGCATCCAGCACAACATTATCACATAGAAGACTTTCTAATGAACAAAAAGTAAAAAGGAAATATCGCAGAAGTAAAAAATTACAACTGACGCTCTTCTTACAATTTGTAGTATTGTCCTGTTTGCCTGTTTTGGCTCCACTAGCTTTAATTAAGAGATCCCTGTAACAGAAGCACATAAACTTTTTTTACTGTTTATTTTTACATGATTTTTAAAGCTCCTCCTTTCACCTACTCAGGCCCTTCTGCCCATGATAGGAGTCCACAGCTAGTCCAACCCAATATCAGACTCGCCCAGCATCCTCTTTGTAATCCCAGCCATAATCCACAGACTGTGCACCGTGGGTGACCATCCACCCCAGGGCCCCAATCTGGGAAGAGGATATTTTCCTTTGATGATCAAGGTCTGAGAGGAGTAGGAGAAGCCAGCTCGGTGGGGTCAAGTTGATAGTGCCCTACTGTGGTGTGTGTGTGTGTGTGTGTGTGTGTGTGTGTGTGTGTGTGTGTGTGTGTGGCTTCATCTGCATGGGGCTGCAGAGGTATTTTATTTCAAATTACCCCCATATCCCTTACTAGGACTGTCTCTAAGTAACAAGCAGATATAGTTCTAAGAGGTATCAGAATGGTGGGTGAGCCACCCTATCTTCAAAACTCCCTGCAAGCCCAGCTGCAGGTGTGTGATTCCTTTGTGTCACTCACCAGGCGAGTGGGTGCATGCCAACATTAGGCTACTCTAGAGGGACCCCTTATTCCATCTGAAATGATGCATCTTCCCCAGGCAACAATGAGGCAGTTGTACAGTGGAAGGAGGTGCCCACCTTCTCTGTAGCAGCAGAACCTCACTACACCATTGGGACCAGGCGAGTCAGATGACCCTGACCCAAGGCATCAATCCGCTCATCTGGTTAGCAAGCTGTACTGGTACCATGAAACATAGAAACCTTTATCATTTTTATTTGTAATCTTTGACCAGGATTGGGACGAAGAATGTGCTAAATGGCTAAATAAGTGGAGCAGCCACTTAAGAAATGTGTTCTCAATCCAGAGTTACAGGCCAGGAGAACCCTAAGCACTGAGTGTTTTTAGGTAGTCTCATCATGGAGAATGCAGAACAAGGATAAAAAGATAAGTATCTAATAACAGAATGGTCCCTTGAGAAAGCCTTACTTGGTGAAACATCAGGAGAAGCTAAAGAAATCCATCATGTTTGGGCATTATTTTCCAGAGCAGCCTACCCCACTGATGTCCACATGATCTAAATTACCCCATTAAGGGTGTTCTCTATGTGTTTTGAACACAGACATCGCTGGTCTTGATCACATTGCTGTACAAAGTTGTAAGCATCGAGCTGTTGGTGTTCTCCCCTTGTTGGGCATCTGTTAGCTCGTCTTCAAAGGCTCGTGCTAGCACGCCTGTAGTGACTCCTTAAACCTTTTCTCAGGTCACTTCCAATGAAAACATATATATATGGGTTAACAGTGCTCCCTATCACAGACAAAATTCTGGTGACTGTGTCTGTAAGTCTAAATGAAAAGACTGCAGAGAAAACCAATACTTAAAAGTAATCCTATCCTAAATGGTGCAGAAAACAACAGAAATGCAGCTAGGGTGATCACTAACGATTTGTAGAGCACTAATGACTGTAGACGGAGGTTTTTCTGATTCTTGTTATAATTAGCACAGTACACATGACAAGGATGGGAACCATGACTGCATAGGTCTTTACAAAGCTGTACATTATGAATGTCTGAAGTGGAACATTATATGTGCAGTTTTCAGCAGTCATATTTAGTGAATCGCAATACTCACTAAACTTCAGACTGTTTCTTATTGCACTATTCATAAGAAAGTACCCAAAGGACTGCACAGATTATGGTGGCAGCATTTTTTGACTTGTGATTGCGGTACCAGACAGGCATAGAATACTGACACATCGGTCAATGCTGATGGCTGTGATGATATATAAGGTTGCTTACTGCCATCCAATAAATCCTGAGATGGATATGTTGTACACACAGCTGTCTTTCAGTTTGGAGCCTGAAAGTCTCACCAGGCTGGAAAACATCGACTTGTCAGATACAGGAAGTCAGCAGTGGCCAGATTTGAAATGTAGATGGTATATGGATTCCTCCTAATCCTGAAAATCAGGAACCAAAATATGATGCCATTGCCCGGCAGGCCAAACAAGGACATGAACAAGGTAAACCACTGAAGATTTGCTCTAATAATTTGCAACTTGGTGAGGAACAGGTGCATTCTCCTGACATGCTTTCTTCACTGTTTGTGTAAACACAGAGTTTTAATTGGGTGCTTGCCAGGAGGGATGTTCCTCTTGCCTCAGATTTCTGGTACTTTGTTCTCGTTACCTGCAATGAAACAAAGAAAGCACCTTTATGAAACAAAATTTAAACTAGTAAGACAAATTATAATTTAGGCAGGTAGTCTGACCATACAAAGCTAAAGATCTAGAGACCAGGGTTTGACTCCCATAGGTACCACTGATTTAGTATTGTAGGGAGAAACCGCATTTAATTCTGCATTTGGGGATGAACAACCTGGCTGACAGGATGGTACAAGAAGTACAGAGGACATCTGATGTGCTAGGATCCTTATGTGAGGGCGTGGAGGTTTAGTAACCTTCTCAGAGATACTTCCTGTTCCCAGGGTGAGCATGGCAAGAAAAGAGAAGATAGAAGAATACAATAAATGGCTAGGGACATGGTGTCGGGCCAGAGGGTATGGGCTAGTGGGGGATGGGGTGAGACTTGGGAGGACAGCGTTTTTACTCAAAGGATTGATTTTATATAAGTGAGAAGGGCAAGAGGGTGTTAAAAATGGGGATAAGTGACTATACAGAAAAACAAGCTACTTAGACTAGGAGCAGGGGTGGCAAGAGGACAGAAGGTAAGCAGAGGCCATGGGATAGGAAATCAGATGAGCTTACCCCAGGACAGGGATCAGGGATTAGGAGGTGGTGCTAGGAATGGAGATTGAAGGCAGGTAAGGAGGGAGGGAGTGTGATGGACAAGGTAATCACAGAGGACAGGGTGCTAAAGGATTGAGGGCACTGAGGGTGGACAAAGCACCAGGGCGGATGGTATTCATCCCAGGGTGCTGAAGGAACTCGTAGGAATACTAGCAAGACCGTTTACTGGCCTCTTCAATGCCACACTAGGTTTGGGGAGGGTACCTCAGGATTGGAGGATGGCTCATGTGGTGCCTCTCCACAACAGTGGCCCGAGGATGAACCAGGGAACTATAGACCAGTGAGTCTCACATCCATTGTGGGGAAGCTGATGGAGACAATCCTAAAGGAGAGGTTGGTGTCCTTTCTGAAGGCCAGTGGGCTACAGGACAGTAGGCAGCATGGCTTTGTCACTGACAAATCATGCCAGACCAATCTGGTGGAGTACTGTGCTTGGGTAACTAGACAAATGAGGAAGGGCCATGCTGTGGATGTCCTGTACCTGGACTTGAGTGAGACATTCACCACATTCCCTCTGTAACTAAGTTCAGATGTGTACAGTCTATGACAATGTGGTGAGGGTTAGACTTGAGAACCCCAAGGCACAGTACACAACTACTGTGCTGCCTGGAGGGGGCAGGGAGGGTGTTAGGGTTGGAAACATTAATATCACATTTCCTTACTTCTGTTACTTTAACTCCAAGTGGACCATTATCAACGTTTTTGCATTTCATTTTTTACTTTTTGAGATAGCATAATCGTGTCCTTATTTGCCTATGGAGGACATAGGCCTTCGGCTCCCGCGCCCCATCCTCCATAGATGGGAGTATGTAGAATTGTAGTATTGGCACGCCCTCTGGGCCCTGTGTTTCCATTTATAGGACATCAGTGTCCAAATTGTCAGCATAGCCATCTTATTACCCCACCTCATGTACCCAATACAGAAAATTTGCAAATCCCACCAAAATGTAATTCAGTGCAACTGCAATGCCATTCCATGCCACAGGTGTGAAAGCACATTTTGGCTGGAATTTGAAAATGACAGCTGTGACATACATGAGTTGGGTAAATTTAGAGTCAAAATATTTAAAATTTTAAAAGTTAAGACCGCGGTGTAGAAAATTGCAGCAAATGGGTTTAACTTTAGCATTTTACATATTTTGACCCCAAATTTTCAACAGACTTCTTATGAACCCACCTCATTTTATTTATTTTATTTATTTGTTTCTGTATGTTTTTGGTTACCAGGTAATTGCACTGATCCAGAGGACCATTTTCAGTAATGGCCATGGTCACAAGGTGGCATGCAGTGATACAGAGTACACACCATGGCCGGATATTCAAAGGGGTTGCGCATGGTGCAACAGTGTTGTGCCATGTGCAACTCACTGATGTGCCCTAGTGCGATATTCAAAAGGGAAGTTGCACCGTGCAAATCCCGATGTGCTAGGTGCACCAGTAATGTATCTGGCGCCAAGTGCGGTGGGGAGTGCTCCATGCATATTCAGCACATCCCGATATTCAGCCTGGGATGTGCGGTGCATATGCAGGCACACACCCACCTTGTGTCGCACGTGGGGCAAAATCCACCAAAAATTAAGGGAGCAAGGCCTGGCCACCCACAGATGGGCTGCCACCATTGCAGAAGCAACACGGCAGCCGCCAGCTGTGGGTGGCCACCAATCCCAGAGCCACAGGCCAGGCGTGGCCCTTCCTCGCCCGATTGTGGGCTATGTAATATTAATACCGTCCCTGGTGGTCCAGTGAACCATCCCCAGTCCAATCGCAAGTTATGTAATATTATTATTATCCCTGGTGGTCCAGCGGACTGAATCCTGCCTGATCACGTGCTCATAATAATGAAATATATCCCTGGTGGTCCAGTGGATCCACTCCCAAGCCTGATCGCGGCTTTGTACATGAAAACACCCTGGTGGTCCAGCAGTACCCCCTCACCCCGCCACTGGGCCCGCCATCCTGCTCCCCAGTCAGCGCGGGTGGCAGCTCCCACCTGCAAGCCTCCCGACCACCCGCCGACTGACGGCGTACAGTATAGTTGTACACCCATTGGTCCACAGCGTGGGGCCAATGGGCGGCAGACCGTACTGTACCATACAGTCCCAATATGTGAATGGATACCAACTGCTGAATATCACAGTTCCTGCACCTAGCACACCCGCATTTGCGCTGGCGCATCCCCTGCTCCTCACTTGCCACTTGCACTGGTGCAGTGCCACTGCACCATGCACAATGCGGCGGCCACTGTGCCATATTCAATGGTGCAGCACCGTTGAATATTGCCCAGGTCATGCCCTGGTGCATCCCAGTTGCACTGCGCCCAGGCTTGCACCCCAGCTTGGCACAGTCTGAATATCTCACCCAATATATACAATTGTTATATAGTAGAGCACAAGTGAACAATGAAACAGACATTATTTACATATGTTCAACAAGCATGAACAAGGGCAGAAAACATGTCCAAATCCTGCCTGAAAGGTAAGTTCGCCAAGTGACTGTAAAGTCACCTTTCATGCAGGAGCTGTGTAATGACAATCATATTGTTCATGAAGTGGTGTCCAAAGAGTTCATGTTGAAAATTTGGGGACAAAATATCAAAAATGACTGAGTTATGCATAAAGTTGAATTCCCCACTGAAATACTTTGAACCACATTTACCTAAGTTGCTCATACTGTATTGCAGTTGCCAGTTCCAGCAACAGCGTGTCTTTGATCGGAGAGGAGGCTGACTGGCGGCGACCATTTTCTTTATTTCAGGTTGTGGGTGAAATGGGAAGGTGGGGGTGCCACTAGACACAAGGAAATTATTAATACACGGAATGGTGATCGGCAGGTGGGGAGGAGGCACAGGGTCATAATGTCGCAAGACATTTGCCGCAGCTTATAAACCATGATGCCAATACAGCACAATATATTGCATGGCATTGGTGTCTGCTACTCCCCTCAATTTTACCTCTGCCAAAATGTATATCCATGGTGTCTAGTGACACCACTCACTGTGCTGTTTCTGTACATTTTAAATATATATTTATTTTCCTGCCAAGTAATATCCCACTCTGTAATATTAATAAATCAGTATTACCCCAAATGTATATCTGTGATGTCTAGTGGCACCCACCCTATGATCCCCAAATTAGTTGCAGTAATAGCCCCATTAGTGGTCAGTGGCACTCCACACCCTTCCATGTAACTGTGAACCTGCAAAGAAGAAATTGGTCCCTAGCTGACTTTTTCAACCTGAAAATGTCCACTGATGATCGCACCCACCCCTACCTCCCTCTATGCACCCACCAACCCACACTTCCCTTGACCCCCCCACACACACACCCTCACTCACCTGAACTGGCTGCACAGTGAAGATCCATTTTCTGATTAAAGACATACAGCAGTCATCAGTTCCAGCAGTAAAACATGTCCTTATTCAGAGGTGGAGCTTCACTGAGCTGCCAGTTCAGAGGAGTGAGGGGTGTGTTGGGGGTCAGGGGCAGCTTGGTGGGTGTGCAGTGGAGGTCAGGTGGGGGTGCAGTGTACTGTAATGATATAGACACCTTTGAAAAAGGCTTTCCAGCTCAAAGGTTTTCTGAATATAATAAACTAAATTAAACATGGTGTGGGGTGTGCCTTGGGCTTCTCAAGCCTAACACTCACCACGCTTCCATCTGTAAAACTAGGCTATTCCTAGGTTTTAGGACTAGCCCTGTCATTAGGCAGATGAAAGACACAATGTAAGAATTATAATGTAGTATATGTAAGAATTATAGTATAGTGCATGTGAAAAATTATAATATTATATATATAGAGGTAATGTGAGGAAGTATGTTTTCACGGAGAGGGTAGTGGATGCATGGAACAGCCTTCCTGAGGAGGTTATTGAGTCAAAAACAGTTGGGGAATTCAAAATGCATGGGACAGACATAAGGCAATTCTAGGGGGGGATAAAAAGAAGTAGGCTGCTGATAACTAGGATCTGCAGCTGATCCATTAGGTAGGGAAATGGGCAGACTGGGTGGGCCAAGTGGTCCTTATCTGTAGTCAATTCTATGTTTCTATGAGAGAATTATAATGCAGTATATGTAAAAATATGATATAGTATTTGTAAGAATTATAATATAGTATATGTAAAGAATTATGATATAGTATATGTAAGAATTATAGTATATGTAAAAAATTATAGTATAGTATATGAAAGTTTAGTATAGTATATGTAAAGAATTATACTATAGTGTGTGAGAATTATAATATAGTATATATAAAAAATATAATATAGTATTTGTAAGAATTATAATATAGTATATGTGAGAATTATAGTAAATGTAAAATATGATATAGTATTTGTAAGAAATATAATATAGTATATGTAAGAATTATAATATAGTATATGTAAGAATTATAGTATAGTATATGTAAAGAATTATAATATAGTATATGTGAGAATTATAATATAGTATGTGTAAGAAATATAATATAGCATATGTAAAGAATTATAATATAGTATAGGTAAGAATTATAGTATATGTAAGAAATATAATATAGTATAGGTAAGAATTATAATATAGTATAGGTAAAGAATTCTAAGATAGTATATGTAGGAATTACAGTATATGGTTACACTACCTATTGAACTATCTATTCAGCAATAAAGATCAAGTGGCCAGTCATATCATGTGGCTTAACGACCAGTTGGGGAATGGGTAATCTCAGGCTCAGCTGAGGGCCACCTCACAACAATCAATTATTAATTCAAGGAAAGTTCCAGCTCTTGGGTTGTTTATACAGTAATAAATCTAATTACAATTAAAATTTAGCCTTGGCATTTTCATGTTGGCTCGTGTTTGCGCATCAACATCTTGCGGTAGTAAGCAGATTTGGAGGTGCGGTCACTGTGGGCCAATGCAGGGCATGGATCAGTAGGTGTGTCCCTTATTCCTCAATCAGCCAGTAGTAGGCGCTGACATCACGCATCCCTAATGTGGCTACAGATCTAAGAAAAGGTCCGCTGCAATGAGAGTGAAACTCTCATGCAGCGGGACTCACATACCCACCTGGCGTGCACGCAACATGGTGGCAGTGACTGCCGCCGCCACCTGTCACAATGCTGATGGGGCACCACTCCCCATCGGCATAATGACTCCTCTCCCATTTAAAATGAATGCTGAGGATGCCCAATCCCCGCAGCATCATGCGCCCAACAGTCTTTCTTTGCCAAAGGAGGACCCAATCCCATCGGCTTTAATCCCCTTCCCCACTTATTTTGCCAATGGGGAGCCCACCCCTGTTGGCATAATGTCCCCCTTTGTTGTGTGCCGAGGAGGGTGCCCAATCCCCTTGGCTCTTGTCCCCTCTGTATGTACAACAGGGGTGCCCAACCGCCATCGGCTACAGTATCCCCCAAAACACTTAGGTGGCATGCTGGGAACCCACCCCAATGTGCCAAATCCCTGAAAAACTTCCCACAATGTTTTTCTTTTTTAAACCTGTAAAAAACGGTCCCTCACAGTCTCCTGCCCCTCCCCAACCCGCACCCACTATCTGCGCACCCTGCCTCCCCACCCCTCACCCCATACGTACCTCCAGAGTCTGGTGCAATGATCTTGGTGGACTGGGAACATGCCTGCACTCTTCAAAGCCGACCACGAACTGAAGAAATGCCGGTAAGCTGTATAATGGCATAGAGTTTTTCAACTTTGGTGCATATCTCAGCCATTTTGGGAATTATAGCACAATTTTCAACATGGGGTTACTGGAACCTCCTCAGGAATTCAGGCACTGACATGGCATTATTCAGTCCTGAAAGGTGATTTGCGGTCACTGCATGGAAATCACCTTTTGGGACTGATTCATACAATGACAGTGCCGCCGTTCATGAGGGAAGGCCTCAAAAGCCTATGTTGCAAATTTGGTGGAAAAAATCCCCAAAATGGCTGTTTTACTAGCATGCATTGCACAGTTTCCATGCACTTTCGTAACTTCGTGAATTTGTAATATTTTCACTCCAGATTTTCAAAATTGGCATTTTCTGCACTTCCCCATGAACTGTACAGCTGTCATTTTCCATATCCTGGCCAAAATGTGTTTTTGCATGTCCGGTGCAGAATAGCGCGTTGCTGTGTGAAATCAGTTTTGGAACAGTTTAAGGAAATGACGGTGACACTGTTCATGAGCAGAGGTCCTAAAATGCCTATGTTGAATATGTTGAAAATGTGGTTCTGAAATTCCATAAAATGACTGTGTTACAAGGGTGCGTTGCGCAGTTTCCACGCACCCTGTAACTCATAAATTGTAATATTTTCATGCCAGATTTCCAACACTGGCATTGTTTCACCCTCCTTATGATCAGTACAGCTGTCATTTTCACATTCTGCCCTAAATGTGCTTTTGCACCTGTGGCACACAATGGTGTGGTCACTGTGGGAAATCGAGGTTTGGGACAAATTAACAAAAACACAGTGCCACTTTTCATGAGCATAAGTCCTAAAATGCCTATGTAAAAATGTGGTTAAAAATTCCAAAAATAATTGGGTTACAGGCGTGTGTTGCACAGTTTCTATGCATGCTCATGACTTCACCAATGTTTCATATATTCCTCCAGATTTTCAACATTGCCATTTTTACATCTCCTCATGAACAATACAGTTGTATTTTTCTGCATACTGCCCAAAATGTATTTTCATCCCTGTGCAAAACCACCTTTCAGCTAACAAATAGATAGTGCGCTCTTCATGAGGTGGGCTCACAAAAGCCCATGTTGAAATTTGCAGTGAAAATACCAACACACATCTACGGTGTAAGGGTTTCCAACTGTAGCACCCACCCTGTGAGATTGACAGGGGTAAGGGTGTGACTTGGAATCATCGGCTGTAATGCTCATGCCAATCAACCCCCACCCTGCAGCCAGTGACAGGCACCGTGATGTGCCTTGCAGTGTTCGCCACAAAGTTCACCCCATTCTCCTATACTGTATCCACCTCAGTGTATTTCCTTATGGAATGGGGTAAGTTTGGCCCAAAGACCCAAAGCACACCACAACACTTGTCAGTGTCTACAGGGTAGGGTGAGATAAAATGGTATGAGCATCATAGCTGATGACTTCAAAGACACACCCCAGTGCCTGTCGGTCTCTACAGGGTGGGGTGGGGTTGGCATCACTTTTAATACTTCACCGCCATTCCTAATATACATCTCTAACTCTGGCACTACAAATGCTAATGCCAGCGAGACAACATTCAGCATTGGCCAGATGCTTGTTATAGTTACTTTTGCCAGAATTTCTGTGCCCAAGTGCTGTACAGTGCGTGGTAGGGTAGTGTGGTGACCGAATGTCAAAGGTTTCTCATAGTGAGTGCCACACAAGATGGTTAGATAGGTCATTCCACAGGGACTGATGTCCGATCCAGCAGACGAGGAAGGATCAGCATTTATGTAGTGCTTTACTTACTTAATTTCCAAAGTTTTACGGAAAGACATACTGAGCCTGTAACTGCTCATTCCGGATGCATCCTGGAGGATAGGGAAAGGGAGTATGCCGTTTATGGTATGCAAGTGGAAATACATAATATAAGTGCAGAAGTTATAAAAATAAGTACAGTAAAATGCATATAATAAACTAAACATAAATAACACTAGTAGCAGGATTAGCAGTGAGGGTGTGTGAAAAAAATTCTGCCACAGAATTTGTGGAAAGTCGAAATCATTTAGCCAACGTTCACGGACATTCCACCAAAAACTGTGGAATAAATGTAAGAAATGTGGGTGTAAATGTAAAAATGTATTAAACTACGGGAAAAAAACTCCACAGAACTGATCAGTGTCAGGGTTCAGTTCTGTGGCTTATCTACTGAACTGTGGGAAAAAACGACAGAAGTAATGCAAGACTTTATTTCCACAGGCCATGTAAAAGTCTGCAGTTCATAATGAAATGCTGCAGTACTAGGCAGAAATCTGCAGTTATATGTGAAAGTTCAGAATTCTGCCACAGGTAAAAGGCGGAAAATTCCTCAAACATTTGAAATTTCACGGAACTACTGCAATGGCGGAAATCCACACTTCGACCACTCCTAATCAGCAGCACTCAGACTACTAAGTGGAGAATTAACAATGCCAGTGTAGGGGGTGAGGTCAGGGCACAAAATTACAGAAGAATTAGCCTGGGGCTGGGGGTAGATGGTAGAAGTTGCTCACAGCTGAGAGGAAGGAGCGAGGGGACGTCGACAACACAGGAGGAGGGAATACTAGGGTCAGGTACCAGAAACATTTTATACACATTGTATTCAAAGTGCTTTTCAAGCAATGCTAGACTGGTAGCAAAGTGACTGTAAATATGTAGTGGCAGCCATTTTGCATATCAACAACCACACACAGCCTTTGACAAATGGCTGACCTGGTTTTATGGGAAGGGAAATGTTGGCCAGGTCACTGGGAAAATCCCTACAGTTGCAAAAATGCCTTGGGTTCTTTTACTTCCCCTGGACACCCAGACAGTACCAGACTAGAAATGGGTAGAAGGGCCTCAGTTTAAAATCTCATCTGAAGGACACCATACCCTGACAGTACAACACCCCCCAGTACTGCACCTGGGTGCCGGCATTTATGGTATGAGCTCATTGCCATAGTGAGACTAGAACCCATGACCTTTCTGCCAACTGAGACGCTCAGTAGCCAATCACAAGCTGAGAGCAGCTCATGAATATGGATTTTGAGATAATTATTCAAGTAACAGTGTTTGACTTGAGAGCTCAGATCTAAAACCAGGTTGGTGATTATATGCAGTTTTTCAGGCATCTCTCTGGGCATGGATACTATTAGAATTGGACAATTACTTCCTATTTCAGAACAATTGCCACTATACCTGGCACCCCAAGCCCAGTATCTTCAAACACAGTTCTATAAAACATAGAAACATAGCCCTTGATGGCAGAAAAAGACCAGAGCCCTTCCAGTCTGCCCATGTTCCCTATGGAACCGTCCCGGATAGAGTTCTTTCTTGCCATTCCTTACAACAAAATGGAACACAGTTTAAGTCACGTTTTATTTGTACTGCAGGCGTGAGCTCTTCAAAAGAGAATAGTTCAGATTGCCATCAGCAGATATCTGGTGAGAAGGTTACCACAAGTTCCCAAAAAGCAACTTCCAACGTATTTCTCGATTTGTATCACAGTGTGACTTGCTGATGAAGGAAATGTTGCTTTCTGTCTCTCTGACTGCTACAGAAGCCCATGTAATTAATTGATTTATTGAAAAACTGGTTACCAGGAGAGACACGCTGGGTGGAGGTTTGTTTCAGAGTGCGACTCGGAGAGAGGAATGGGAGAAAATAATTACAAGATTATGGCAAGTCAGAGGATGCAGGCACAATGACTGAAACATAGAGATATCCTGGCCCCATACTCATTGCCTTTTTTTCTATATTCCAGCCTCCCTAATCTCGGAAGTAACCAACGTTTAGTTGAATCTATCAGAGTGCTTAACAAAATCAATGTGCCCTGACCAACTGCCCTTACAATTTGCATCCATTTGGTCTAATCCTGTCATATCTTGATGACATAGAAACATTGAAGCTGTCAGCAGAAAAGGACCTCTTTGCACACAGTCTGCCCTGAAGTCCCTACCTACTGTGCTACTGTAGAACTTAATTGATCTCTAGAGGCCTTACCCTCCAACCCTGTAAATAAGGTCCCCTGTGCCTATCCCATGCATGTTTGAAACCTGTTGACCATTTCAGTACCCACCACCTCTGCTGGGAGGCTGTTCCAGACATCCACCATCTTTCCATGTAGAAAAATTTCTCACATTCCTTCTAGGTCTCCCTCTTTCCAGTTTCATACCATGCCTCCTCGTCCTTGAGCATCTCTTTCCGTGCAATATGCCACCCTCCTGTACCTTATTGATACCCCTGAGGTATTTAAATGTTTCCATCATGTCACCCCTTTCCTCCAGTGAGTACATATTTAATTCCCTGAGTCTTTTCTTGTAGGGCTTCTGATACAGGCCACACACCATTAGTGACAATAAGTACAATAGTGAGAGCAGAACAAACAAGAGCGAAATCGCTGCACGTAACAGAGGATAAACAAATTAGCTGTGCAATTGGACATGATCAAAGAGTGCTTAGTGCCTGAATGAGCAGAGACTGACCTACTCTTGACGGAAGGAGGAAACAGGCTGATGAAACTATCATGGGACAGCCAACATAAAGAAATAGTATAGCATGATACATTACAGTTACCATGAATGCAAAAGATCCAGCAAGGTGGAGGGTGTTAGGGGGATACCTGCATTCCCAGGCAAGTAGTAAGGCCCAATGCAACAGGGAGGGACTTACAATTCCTGAACATGTGGGTATAGAAATAATAGAATTTGTCAACTGATAAGGATGGCTTGGCCCACCCAGTCTGCCCCTTCTTCACTGGCTGTCCTTTCACCGTAGACCCTACCTGATCGCTGGCTATCTCCCTCCCCCTGCTTCCTAACTAGATTCCATTGTGTCTATTTCCATACATGCTTGAAGCCCACCACTGTTTTTGCCCCCTACCTCCTCTGTAAGACTGTTCCAGGCGTTCACCACTCTTTGAGTGAAGAAGTACTTCCTCACACCCTTCCTAAATGTTCCTCTTCCAACTTCATTACAAGTTCCCTTGTTCTCATGCACCTTCTCCTCTGAAAATATTCCCTCCTGTATCTTATTCTCTCCATGCGGTGTTTCTAGGTCTCAGTCATATCCTCCCCACCAGGGTGTACATATTTAGGTCCTTCAGTCTCTCCCCATGGGCTTCTGATGCAGCCCTTGGCCATTTCAGTTGCCTTCCTCTGCACAGACTCCACTCTGTCTATGTCCTTCTTGAGATGTAGTCTCCAGAACTGCACACAGTTCTCCAGGTGGGGTCTCACCAGTGATCTATACAGTTACAACACCACCTCCCTCCTTCTGTTGGTGATACCACCTCTCGCCTTTAACATCCCAGTAGACCTACCAACTGCCTTGTCACCTCAACATCCTACACCCACACCCTGAAGGGTCATACTGTGCTTAGAAAATGGACTGTTGCAGTACAAAAATTAAAGTATTTTAAAACATTTAAAGAACAAGTTTTGCATATAACATAGTCCTTATATAACAGTGCTGTCTTTTATTTATTTATTGAAAACTTTAGAGATTACCTTTGAGCACAAGTATAGTAGTAGTGGTTAGTAGTTAGGAGGTAGTATAGCATAGTGGTTAAGGACATTGAGCTGCAAACCTGGAGACCTGGGTTTGAACACCATCAGCCCCATTTGTATACTGTGTGTCCCTCAGCAGGTCATCTAACTTCCCTTTGCTCCTAGGTGGCACCTGGAAACAAGCTCCGGCTTAGTGTGCCTTTCCTGGTTAAACAATTTCCCTTCCCTTCCTTTTTTCCAAGCACTCATTTACAAAGGCTCCGCATCAAATACATAGTCACAAAAACTTACAAGTACAGTAAGCAGTTCCAGAAGACATGCAGTCAAGTCAGGCTCAGAGTACTTAAGGCAGAATAGTTACTTACAGTTTTGAAAAGAAATCCATGCCTATCGCTGTATAAAAAGTCACAGGTTATGTACGGAGAGAAACCAAATAAAACTGTTTAACAGTTACAGCTTCACTGGATTGCAAAAGCAGACCACAAAGATCTCTTAATCTGATTAAACTTGAGGAGATTCAGCAGAGTATCAGGAAACTAATTTAACCAGTTAGCAGCCCTGCCAGTAAATGACTGACCGCTTACCCAGCTGAGTACACTGGAAAGGAAACCTAAGGGCATTCCTGGTGTTGTATGGGTGGAGATGTGCAGAAGCATATACATTAAGGCAGGGGAATTAGGTCCAAGTGCCTTTTTAGCTAGCAAACAGGTCTGGAGCTTTATCCTGCTGTGTAAAAGGTAGCCAGTTAGTGAGTGCATAAAGGGTACAACTACGATGGCAGTTATCTGCACCAAGTACAAAGTGGCATGCCTTATTAGAGATCGGCTTTACTCTGTTTAGTGCCATGTCACAGGCAGCTGTGTATACAGAGAACCCATAATTTATAAGTGACAGAATGGGCTCGTGAATTTTTAAAGGACTCTATTGCCTGATATACACCTCTTGTGACCACTGTCAGCCAGTCAGGTTTCAGTTTTTCAACCAATTTTTCTAAATCTGCATTTATGCTAATGAACTGAAAGTGCTATGTAACTGCAGTTCATGGGGAGTGTTTGGGATGAAAAACAAAACTTCTTCCAGATATTTGTTCAGGAGACAGGTCAAAAACCTTAGGGGAGACTGGTTGGATCAATTTTTTTTCCCCAGTTGTTTAACCGGTGAGACACACTAAGCTGGAAGCTTGTTTACAGGTGCAACCTGGGAGCACAGGGAAGTTAAGTGACTTGCTCAGGGTCACACAGTATGCAAGTGGGAGCTGTGGGATTCAAACCCAGGTCTCCGGGTTTGCAGCTCAGAGACATAAACCACTGCACTATACTGCCTCCCTACTACTCCCATGGTCTTTATCTGCTGTGACCTGTTTCTTTGACTCTGAATGACTAAAGGGTCCTATTTCTTTTTGTGGGAGGAGTTCTAAATTAATTTCAGCTCAAGGCTCTCTATTCACATCTTTGAGATTACTGCCAGGGCCACCTACTCATTGTTTGGAGCTTCTCAACCTGATCTTCAGGGACACTCTCCTGGCACATAACACTGCATTAACCACCTTGGTTTGCCTCCCCTGAAGGCAGGGTTCTGCCTACAGTGCCATGTCAGCCTGTACCTGTAATCTGACTGCCTACAGCATAAGTGACCCTGGTGTGACTTGTTCCAGGAGCTGCGGGATGGAGACTGAGATGGACGTGGAGGGTGGGGCATTAGCTGCCCAGTCCGTAACATTTTCCCTCTCATATTATACATTATACATAGACACATACTCACAGACATAGAATTTGAGACATAGAGTAGAAGTTGCCATTCCACTGACATATGTTTATGATCCAATACCCCTTTGCAAAACAAGTTCTGGTTAGAGCTCGAACAGCTGCTAATAGATATAGAATTACAATGTAGCTTGGATTGGAATTTACTTATTATAGTATTCTGATGCTCAGATTCCAGCTTTACACCACAATAACAAAAAGACAGTCAAATTGGGTCACACAAAAGGATGGATTCAAGTTAGGGCAGCTTGAAATCTGTACCAACATAATCGGATACTTTGATTCTGCACATTTCATTTTAAACAAATAGCATTACATTTGCTAAATGATGCAAAGAGCTCCAACAATTATGCCTTATGACTCTCACTAGAAAGAGATATCGTGGCCTCACACTCCTTGTCTGTTTTTATATATTCTAGTCCCCCAAATCTCAGAAGTAACCATGTTTAGTTGAAGCTATCATAGTGTTTAACAAAATCAACTTGCCCTGACCAACTGCCCTTAGAGTTTGCATCCATTTGGTCTAATCCTCTCATATCTTGATGACATACACTCTTATCAATGTTGAATAATCTCAAGCTGGAATTAACAGAGTCCAGGATATCCTGTCTGACAAGACAAACACCCTGATGTCTTTCACAGAAATTGTTATTGATTGCATGCTTGGGACCTCATTGTAAATGAGCGTAAGCTCAATCGAGTACATCCCGTTCATATTCTATATGAATAAAATGTTACTACTACTACTACTAAATAAAGGAAACGTTTGGATTACGTAGTTTCCAATGTCATTATTTTCTACAGTTGAGACACATTAGAGCACTCTATTCTTCTCCTGATTTCTTCCTCCCAAGCAGTGAGCAATGGGACCAACTTATTGAATGAGGCCCCATAGGAAAGGAAGCGCTAATTTGGTTTATAAGATACTTTCCAACACCTCTCCCTCCCATCTCCTAACTCTGCCAGGAAAATGCAAGTGGTAGCGGAGTGCTCCACCATCATCTCGGATCTTGAATGGGATTCTACTGGAAATGTGCTTATCAGGGTAACAGAGCGCTGCAGGGTAAGATCATCCAATACACTGATTTTGTTTATCCCCTAGTAAATGATGCAAACTAGGGTTCACATTAGATAAAAATGTTGAAAATGCAACCAGCCTGATGCCACTCTTTCTCATATGTTGTGGAGCTGTCCTAAAGAAGTTTCCTTATGGAAAGCGTTCACTCCATAAGTGTACAGTGTTTGCAAGTTTGCTGTGCTTTTCTCCCCTTATTCATATTCTGGGTATCTTCCTCTGCTCCCTTGCCTTCATTGGTTTTCATCTTAAATGCAGACTATCAGCTGCAGCAATTGCAGTTAAGCGTCTCATCCTAAAACAATGGAAAGACCCACAAGTATCTTCCATTGCTGGGTGGTATAACCTAATGAGATTTACAGAGAACAATGAGAGGATCAGTTGCTTACTTTCTAACAAAGCTGAGCAGTTTCTTGAAGCACGGGGTCCCTTCCTTCAGTTGACAAAGTATTGAACACTTTTAGACTTTAATTTATGCATTGTATTTGGTTCCAGTTTTTAGCAATCGCGTTGTTAAAGTTTAATTAATAGGAGTTTCCTTTGCTGTTTAGAAGCCAGTCTATATTTGCTGTTTATCCTAATGTTTACAACTTCTTGTGTTACAAAGTTATACTACTGATATGTTGTAAAATGTTTCACTGGTTGTAATTTGTTTCTTAATCAACAAAATTATAATGTTAAAAAGGATAAACCATCTTGAGGATGGTGTGAAATATTTAAGAGCGAAGCAAAACAGTAAAACAGGCAAACAGACGTGCGATAGGAAATTTTTCTTTAAAGTTTGCTGCTTGACTCAGTTTCCTGTATTATGCAATTTCTTGTCTGTGGGTTTACAGAGGGAAGTATTTTTGAGCGAAAAGGTGCTCACCAAGGGCACATGCTGTGAAGCGGGGGATTTCAGTAGAGATGTGAGGAGTCTTCTACACAGAAAGGGTGATGGATTCATGGAACAGCTACCAGCTGAGGTGGTGGGGTGAAAACAGTGGTTGGGTTGTAGAATGCATGGGATAGGTAAAGGAATCTTCATGGAAAATAATGGGGAATGGAGAAAAAGAGGAGATCAACTAGGGTCTCACGGTGGTACTGTAAGTAGAAAAATGGGTAGACTAGGTGGGCCAGACAGTCCTTACCTGCTGACAGATTCTATGGTTCCATGTTTATATGTTATGTCACCATTAATCACTCTACAGAATTTAATATCTTTAGGACAAGATGATGCACTTGTCAGAAAAACAAAATAATGTTCTTTCTTATATTTTGCAGCCTATTTGTTGGACTAAACAGACCAGAAAGACCCTTGGATAATTAACATTCTATCCTCTCTAAAGCTGCTGATCCCTTGTGTTCAGTCTCAGCTTTAGGGAATTTATACCATAGACTGAGCCAGTGAATGAAGGCAAAACCCACTCAGTTGTTGCAGTTTGTGTGTGTGTGTGTGTGTGTGTGTGTGTGTTGCAGCGTGTGTGTTCTTTTTCTGAAGTTTTGTAGCCATTTCAGCCAAAGAATACAAGGACAGGTAAAATGTCCTTACTGTTCAAGGGCCACAAGAGAAAACTCCCAACCCTCTCCTAAAACAGACTGGCTGGAGCATGCCAAGGAGTACATGGAGATTGTTGCTTTATAAGTGTCACGGCACTGAATGGTGACAGACAACGTATAGCAACTGTCTTACCTCTGGGACTGTGCTCATATCAAGATACCTTGGTGCAATTGTGTGGCAGTGGGTGGGGGACTTTTACCAGGGAAGTGATTGGGATCTGCAGTAATGCGTTGGGAGGTGGCATAAGGAGACCTCTGTGCAATTTGTAATTATGTGACAGTGGGTGGGTGGGAAATTACCAGGGAAGTGATCAGGATCTATGGCAGTAAGTCAGCGAAGGATGTATGTAGCATAAGAGCTTTTAAAAAATTTTACTGTGGAAGTGATTGGGGTCTGTGGCAGTGGGTTGGGGTCATGTAAAATGAAGGCATGTTTTATTCTTCTTTTACCTTGGAAGTGATCGAAATGTGAGGCAGTGGGTGGGGGTATGTGAGTGTATGATTCATCATTGCTGCTTCTGCTACACTCTATAGAAGGGACTCTCATTATTAATGGAAGAGCTCACAGAGGGAGGGAGGGAGTGGCTGGCATGCAGGTAGAGGGTCTGTAGAATGGCAATTGTGGGTTGGCGGGTGGAAAAGCTGCAGAGCTGACGAAGGGAAGAAACTAGGCACCAGATTATGAGCGAGTGGCACTGGAGAGAGATGAGCACCACTACACATGCCAAGGACTTTATGGAGAAAAGAAAAATATTGCAGGATTTCTTTTACTGTTTGTGCTGTTCACTAAATGCCATGATATCTTTGCAGGGGCCATAAATGCCAGAGAGTATGGTGGGGAAGGGGTAACACTAGATGCCAAGGATTTTTCTTGATCGGGCTGGGAGAGGAAGGACAGAACCACTAGACACCAGGGACTCTTTTCCTAGATTGAGCCAGGGAGAGAGAGAGGAACCACTAGACACCAGGTTTTTTTATCCTGACTGGGAAGGGAGGGAAGGGAGGAACTGCAAGACACGAGATTTTTTGATCAGGCTGAGGGAACCGCTAGACACCAGGGATTTCTTTTTATCATGATTGGACCAGAGAACAGCTAGATGCCAGGAACTACAATGGGGGCATGCAAGACACCAGGGATGATGATTGGAGGGGCGTAGACACTAGGGTGTCGAGGACTACAGTTGGAGCTGGGTAGAGGGATGAGAGTCATGCAAGTTGCCAGACTCTGAGTGAGTGGCACTGGGAGGGGACCACTAAACAGCAGGGATTTGGGACAGGAGTGCCAGAAAGTAATTTGGTATGATTAGGAGGATGATGAGGGTGAGAAGAAAGAAACAGAGAGGAAACACATGGATCTCATATGCACTAGTGCACTGATTCATGCATACTCATTATGTGCTTCAGCTTCACTATTGGAGCAACATTATGTGATGTGCCCAGTGTCTGGTCACGCCCTTCCAGACTTCTTATATTTTCTCCTCTTCATTGGCAATACATCAGCATACCTCTTGCTATGTAGCTATAAAAGGTAAAACTTGATCTGGAATTTGGACAAATCACACACAGAATTCATGAACCACTCCCTCATTCCTGATTTCCATCAGAAGCATTGCTGTCATCTTTACTCTTACATAAAAACCTTCTGCTAACTGATGCATAAATAATTGATTGTTCTTTCTACTCATGATCCCTTTCTTACATACAAACACATTTAGAAAAAATTAAGCACTATTTAGAGTATTCATTTCTAGTGTTTCTTTGATAACCATGAAAATCCCCTCATAGCCTAACCAGCTTGACAGAGCAGTCTCTGCTGCTAACCCATCCCCAGATTAAACTGGACAAGTTAAATAATGTATCATGATTTGCTGCCATTCCATTGGCATATGTTCATGTGCAATTATCAAATAGAAAACAAAGAAAGCTGTTTTGTGATTGGCTAGTAGTCCTTTGGTGATGGCACAGGTATGCACACACAGTGATCAAATTTAATTAACTAGCATAATTCAGCTGAAAACCATAGACTAATGAACAGTGGAAAGATCACTTTGGAGACTGACACAAGCAATGAAGTACCTGAACTGCTTCTCTCACAATCAACAGTGCCAAAATCGTCAAACGTGATTCCTATGAGATTGCTGGTTTCAACATTTCCTGCAGCCAATGAATGTGAAGCCCCACCACAAGAAAGTCTCACTGCCATTTTTACAGACACAGCACAAAGCTATGAAACTGACCTTCACTGTCAGAGTCAGATGATATCACAGAGTGCCGATGAAACTTGTCAAAAGTGATCCGAGAAATCAGCTGTTTTGGAAAATCAGCTGTCTTTGAAGTTGAAACCTCCCACTTTGTGATGGTCCTTTTCATCCTTTCATGTTCAACCACCCACTGCCCCCAAACATAGCTGGTGACACCAGGTGCTCACCCTCAGTGCTGCTGAAGACTCTACCAACATTGTGGTGTTCAAATTCCCAGTGCCAATATTCCTAATTTTTGTTTACCCTGAAAAGAAGAAAATGTTCCCTTGTTAATCAGTGAAGCCCCTGCTCCAACCCCGCCCCCACTCAGAACCCCCACCTCTAGTCATCTTCAGTGGGTTCCTCTGTGCAGATCCACTCTCACCTAAAAAGACATCCTCCTTGAGTGAGACCACAAACTGAGGAAACAAGGCAAGTAAGCGTCAATGTATTTTCAATGCATTTTCAACTTTTAGCTTGAAGGTTTGCTTGCTAGCTAAAATCCACTCTTGGCCTTGCACCCCAGGGTGCATACTCCTCAACTATTCCACCAACTCCAGACTAACCAGCGGTTCCAGCAAAGCTGTCTTCCATATTCTGATTCACCGTACTTTGCAAAGGGCAGTGATCCTTTGAATATAGGTCCCCCCTCTGGCTAAATTCTCTCGGCACTGAACTGATTATGGAACCAAAACTAGACCCTTTAAATCCAAACTACAAATGTACCTGGTAGCTCTCAGTATGTGTGACTATGACACAAATACCAAATGCCACTGTGGCATATGCCCCTCAGAGCACTTTCCTCCTCCACCCTTCCTCTCCTGCTTTCCCTCCTTCAACTTAAATGAGACCCTTTCACTGATACACCTCCTTTCCTACTCAGACCACCCCTCCTCTAATACCATATCTATCAAACCTGCCAGTGGCTCCCCTCTTGCCCAACCCCTCACAACCCTAATACCAAAATCCCATTTTCACTATGATCCTAAACTAATGAAACCCTGTGGGTGGATCCCTCCTATTTCCAACATCCTGTTTGCTCCTCTCTATAATGATCTTCTATCCCCCTTACTCTCTTTATCCCATTCTCTCCTTTTGCATGGTCCCTCCTCCACCTAAGACAATCAGTCCTGACCGGGTAGCTTTATAGCAAGGCACCCTGATACCTCCAGTTACCTTTCTCTTTTGTCTCAGAAGTATTTTTGGGGACACTTGCCTTACATTTATTTGATATATTATGCCATCCCTAAAGTCGGTATGCCAACGCTCAGCATATCGAGTTAATCTGTCTGAAATCCACAGTCCTGAACAGATCATGTGCCCGACAGTAATATTTTGGGCATCCACCCCACCCCGTAACTAAAATAACCAACTCCAAGGAGGCAGACCCCAGTGAAAAAAATAAGTGTTACTGGGGGGGTTCCCTAAGGACATGACTCAGACCAGAATCTGGGTCTGAGGGAGCATGCTGGCAGAGCTGCTGGAAGTTAGCCCTGTACTCCACCGAGCAGCTCGGCCAACTCCTGGAACAACTGTCCCTTAGCATTGCACCAGCAGGGAGGTAGCAACCTGTCACATCCACTACCTTGCCCTGTCAAAATCCATCAGATATCTTATCGACAGGATGCTCACTATCGGGACACTACACCTATTGAACAATAGTGCCTGGGCAGGTGTGTGTCGGGATAGTGAGCCACGGGCATACATAAGGGTACCTTTGTACTTGTCTCTAGAATGTTATATACCTGTACATTTTATTCTGCTTGTTCCTTGTTTGAATTGTATGGATTTGACCTGTGTTGTAAAATGTCCCTGTACAATGTCTGTACCATTTAACATGGAACCTTTGTAAATGAGCTCCATAGTGCAAAGGTATTACTCCAAGACACCAAACAATAAACATATAAATAAAAAAACCTTTTCTCGTAAGCTTTGTCATTTTTAAAAGCAGCAGTGCAATGAAAAAGTTATTCAAAAAGCTAATTTTCTGCTGCGGTTATAAAAATATTGGTAGAACTGTTGATTTGGGTTTTCTGGATGCTTCATATGATGTGCACTGCACATTTACATTTTGTCTGAACTCTTACCCTACTCGGTCTATATTATTTCTATGTATAAATGAGGCAGCCATCTTTTTCTTGAGAAATAATTATTTTAAAACTTTAATAAAATTCTTAATTGATAATGAAAACTGAAACTTTTACCACTAAAATAAACTAAAAGACATCTGGCATCAATTAGGAAGAAAAAAAAGGTGGGGTCAGATTGTAACCCATTTTAGCTGCACTGCTACTTTAAATATTTTGCACTAACTTTCAATATGATCTTTTTTGGGAACCCCCACCCCCATGAACAAAATAGGTGAAACATGTCAAATCTGGCCCAAAGGATAATTTTACAGTCGCTCTGTGAAATCTTTTGGATGCCTTCTGGGTTCAAGGGGCAGGTCATAAAAGACTACTTTGAAAATCTGGTGCAAACTATAATAAAGTAATCATGTTATGAGTGAACATTGAGATGCTTCAGTGTTCACTCATAAGTTAATCTTCAAATATTTTGGCTTGAGATGTTTAACATGGCCTTTTGGGACACCACATCATGAACAAAGTAAAGTACATTTTCAAACCCATCATAAAGGTGATTTCACAGTTACTCCATAAAATTCCCTTTCTGGTGGGATTTGAACATTTTCCTACCAGGTTTTTTAAGAGGGGTCATAAGAGGAATATGTTAAAAATCTGGTGCACAAGTACAGTAAGATGACCATGTTATGAGTGAACATAACAGCTGGTGCAGCCTGACAGCAGGTGGGAAAGGACGCATAGCTACAGAGTTCCGACTATACAACAGAACTAAACATATAAAAATAAATGTTATACTTAATTTTCAGTATCCAGACTCACTTGTCTGCATTATCTTATCACCTACTTCAATCCCTGCAATTTTGAAATGCCAAAGACATGGGCAAGCCAAAGAACCAGCTGCAGCACGAGTAACCTAAATGCAAGGCCCAGCAGAAGTAAGCAGCTGCGGACTTGGAGCAACCAACAACCTCTGGTAGGGGCCCAGGTGAGCGTTTCTCCCACTATCAATCACTGGACAAAAAAGTGGAAAAGTTTAATAACTGAATGGCTTTGCTGGAAAAAAACAGAGCTGGCACAAACAGATGCAAAAAAAAGCAGGAGAGGCAGTGGACAAAGTTATGGTAATGTGTGTAGGTTCGGCTAAGAAGAATTCAGTCTTTAAAGCCCACCTGGAACTACTGGAAACCTTTTCATGGGCCACCAACCTGAGGGCTTCGGTCTCCCTAAAGAATCAGAGGACATACTTAACACATATCTCCAGAACTAGCTCCCAGAGGTACTATCTGTAGACATGTCCATCAGTATAAAGAAAGTACCTGATTAACCCTCGGAGAACAGCATTGAGTGAAAAAATTCCCCGACTGTACTTTTGCTGGTGGGCTGCTCAGAGGAACGTGATGCCATCCTGCAGGCAGTGAAAAGTACTGATGGAATCCGTGGAGGCTTTAATTTGACACTATTCCCTGATCTTAGTTATAGTACCCATACATGACAGAAGGCATTTGGCAGAGTGCAAGCGCCCTAAGGGAGCTCAGTGACAACCACTATTTGCTACTCTCACATGACTGCCACTGTACAGAACACTGCTGAGACCTCATCTAGAGTATTGTATTCATTTCTGGAGGCCACATCTCTGGAAGGCTATAGAGTGGAGGCAGTACAGAGAAGGGCAACAAAAATGATAAAGGGCTGCACCAGAAGTCATATGAGGGGTGACTAGAGGATCTCAATATGTATTCCCTGGAGGAAAGGAGATAAAGGGGAATATGATGAGACTTTCAAATACCTCAAGTATATAAATAAGGTACAAGAGGGTAGCACCTTTTATTAACAAAGGTGTTCAATAACAAGGGTCATGATATGAGAATACAGTGGGGTAGACTCAGGGATAACATGAGAAAGTATTTTTCACAGAAAGGGTGGTGGATGCTTGGAATAGTCTCCTTCAAAGGTCATGGGGCAAAAAGCAATAGTGGATTTCAAAAATGCATGCACCAGACATAAAGGAACACTAGTGATAGGAAAGAGAGGGTAAGCTGCAGATCATTTAGGATCTGCAGTATATAAAACAGAGTAGGGAAACTGAGCAGACTTTGGTGAGCCAAGGGTCCCTATCTGCCATCAATTCTATGTATGATTGACTGAAGGTCCACTATGGAGAAAGAATGCACTTATTTTCTGATCCAACTGATACAAGGAAACCTGCAGAGAAAATCAGGACCACGTGCTCCATGAGATCAGGAATCGAAGAATCAGATGCGGACCAGAGGACTGATCCAAAGTCTTTTAATAACTGGACTTTTGGATTCAGAACTTGAATCATAGTGGATGGAATATCCATTACCTGTAATGGATAAATTTGTTTCCCAAAACTAGCAGGAGAGGTGCTCCAGCCTGAGGAACTCTTGGAGGGCAGGGCAGGGCTCTCCCTGTGACAGATACCGATGTGGAAGCAGGTGCGAACCAAGGCATACAAAAAACACTCTTGCTTCCATACAAGCTTTCTTGAATGATTTCCAAACCCCAGATGAGGCAATCTACTTCCAAATTGAGAATTCATTAATGGAAATATCCTCTCAGTGTGTCATTTTGGAAACAAGGGTGGAGAATATTGAAAAAGTTGTGAGAATAACGAAGGGAGCTCAAAACCATCTCATAGAGTTCTCACTTTAGAGGAGTTGCTAATGCTGCATTACATGAACAACTTGCACAAATGGCTAAGACTGGAGCATCTGGAGAATAACATGCTAAGGAAGAATTTGAGGCTAATAGGTTTCCTGGGACTGTCCCCAGCAATGAACTAAATGCTGGTGTTGAAAATGCTCTTTCAGTAATTTCCTCAATTGAGTCTTCCTTTTCACTGGAGTCTGTATTCCATCCTGCCTCGCATCAGCCTAATGATCCTTTGAGATCATCCCAACAAAATGCAGCAAGATATGTAATATTAACCTTTCATACATTGACTGAAAGAAATAAATTGCTGCAGTTGGCTAGACAGAAGAAGCAATTCTTTTATGAGAGACAGCACATTCATTTTATACCCTGACTTTTGTATGCAGACACAACACAGGAGAAAGAGACTTTTACCCGTCCTGTCAGAATTTAAAGAAGCAGGGATTCCTGCGACCTTACTTGTTCCAGATCATTTGAGGATACAGTTACAGAACAAAATCACTATTTCAATGATACACATACAGCTTGCATTTTTTTAAGGCAATGTAAAAATCCCAGAAGATATTGGTTTTGACTTTGAAGATGAGGAGGAGTGGAGCTGATTGAGTATCACCCGTTACAGAATCCTGAATTGTTTCCCTTTAATGAAACAGACTATCATTAAGATTTTCTTTACTGTTATTGATTCTATTTCATTTCTTAAATATCTGTTTTGGGAAAAAATTAATTAAGGGCAAAATGGAGAATGATGCCTATTAATGAAGTTTAATAACCTTTATTTGGGTAGTTAAAGCTTGGGGCATAGCAGTACATATTTGATTGTTTATTCAATTATAAACCTCTGAATAATATATTAGATTTAATGTTTCCTTTAAATCCTCTAAATAACAAAACTAAGCTTATTTTTGTGCTTTATTTAGTTACATATATTGATACCAGAAAATCATGTTCTTAAATTGTTTATTTTTTCTATGTAATTAATTTTAAGTGTAAATTCTATCTTAAGGAATAAAAATAAAGTATGTAAAAAGATTTCTTAAACTACCACAAGTTACTCAGTGTATGTGCTGGATAGAGTCTTAATTCCAGCCATCAGGTTTAAGCACATAGGGCTGGATATTCAAACTGCACCATTCAAAGGCGAGTCCTTGCCTGCATAAAATAGATGCGCGGGGAATTGTGTCCCATGCGATATTCAAAGGAGTTGCACTATTGAGCAACTCCTTTGAATATCGCTCCTCAGCTCATAGCCACTGTGCTGGTGCAGTGGAACTTATTGCAAGCGCAAGTTGACAGAATGGAGCAGTCAACTTGCGGTGGCATAAATACCATTCGCCATGCGCCAAAATCACGTATATTCAAAAGGTGACATGCAAATGGGGCCATAATACATGCAAGGCGCGGGGGCCATTTGCATGTCATTATAACCCATTTGCCATTCGGATTAGCATGTAGGTGCACGATCCCCGAGGACTTGCGCCTGGCGCCCTGCCAGGCAGCAGCCGTCGGGGACCGACGCATCCTGCAGCCCGATCTCGGCAGCAATGTGGCTCCCCACCTCCTCCCGTACATCTCCCTGGTGGTCCAGTGGACGGAAATGCCTGATCGCGGGCAGAAAGTATACAGAACCCCCACATCCCATGTGCCCGATCGCTGGCAGAAGAATACAGAACCCCACATCCCATGTGCGATCAGGAGCAGAAGAATACAGAACCCACATCCCATGTGCCGATCGTGACAGTAAGTAATTGCCCCCATAACATCTCCCTGGTGTCTAGTGTGGCCCCACCCACACCACCCACGAAGCCCACCACCCGCTCCCCGGCAGCCGGTGGGTGGCAGCATCCACCTCCTGCCACGCGCCGCCGCCGGACTGGATGGCCGGTGGTATGCGCCATTGTGCAGAGCCAGAGCCACGGGCGTAGCTCATATCACATGACAGTTCAGATTTGTGAATGAATGTCATTCACAAATCTGGACTGTCATGGTATGGGCTGCACGCCCATTGGTTCTGCTCTGCACTCATCGGGCGGCAGCCTACCGGCCAGTCAGTCGGTCGGGCGGCGGGTGGCAGGCGGGTGGATGCTGCCGCCCGCCGCCGCCGGGGGCGGGTGGTGGGGCTTCATGGGTGGGTGGGTGTAGCCACACTAGACACCAGGGAGATGTTTTGGGGCAATTTACTCTACTGCCCGCGATCGGGCACATGAGGTGTGGGGGTTCTGTATACTTCTTCTGCCCGCGATCAGGCACATGGGATGGGGGGCTCCTGTATACTTTCTGTTCTCGATCACATTTCGTCCACTGGACCACCAGGGATGTGAATGGGAGGGGAGCCACATTGATACCCGCGATCGGGCTGGGGGCACAGGGACTGGGTTGTGGGCCAGCCACAGGTGGCAGCTGTTGTGTTGCGCCTGCAATACAGCAGCTCACCTGTGGGTGGCCTCAACTAACCTTTTTTGGCTCAAAAGTTGTGCAGGGCGCGGGTTGGTGCACCAACTCTGCACAGCCCGCTTGAATATCGGGCTGCGAGTTTATGCATGGTTCCTCCCTCCAGTTGTGCATGCAATCATTTGCATTGCGCTGTTGCTCAGCCTGTTTTCAGTGGCGCAACTGCCTACTGCTGAATACTTCCAGAATAGCGCACTTAGGACTTCATGCACAAGAACCCTGTTGCGCATGGCGCAACCCTTTTGAATATCTGGCCCAGAGTGTGGTCTATGTTACAATTCTATTAAATGATAAATAGGGAAGTCAGTTAATCTGCCTGTTGCCTATAGGAGGAAAACCAGATTTGTTGAATTTAGTTTCTCCATTCCTCCTGATATAAAGCTTGTTCATCCATCTTTTTAGGTGGCCCAATAGCAACAAGCCTATCTCCTACTATTAACCCTTTAGCTTCCTCTGCTCATTGATTTGCATTCCCTTTACATCTCCTTGAAACCTTACCCATGCATATATTTATTTATTTTAGTTATTTCAAAGTTTTGTCAGGAAAGGCATGCTGAGCTGAATAGCAGCTCATTTCAGATGCATCCGGAAGGGAAAGGGAAGGAGGACACAGAAGTAGTAACAGTACAAAATTACAACAGGCACGAGCACCTAGGATTTCAGGTCACATCACAGTCAAACTCAGTGAAAACATGGTTACAATATGTTACTTGCTAACCATGTAGCAACAGTGGAATGCAAAGTGTTATAGAGAAAGTGCCTTTTGAAAATAGGGAGGGAGGGCATGGGGGCTGAAGGTGGATTTACAAGAGACGGGAGGGAAAGGAGATGAACAAGGGGTTGGAGGATGCAGCACAGGATGTCAGTAAGAGACACAGCAACTAGAGTAAGAGGAAGGAGGAAGAAGGTCAGTCACTGCGAGGATCTGGGGAGAAGGTAGAGAGAAAAGCAGGGGAACTAGGGGGAGGAGAAGGGAATAGATATGGGGATGGGGAAAGCAGAGGGGCTAGGAAATGGCAGGGAAGCAGGGGGAGAGTGGGAGGGCAGAGAAGTGGATCAAGTGCCGTCATGGAAAGAGGAGGTAAAATTGAGTAGGAGGTTACATTTTGCACTTTACTTTTCTCTTCTCATTACTAGAGATGCAGTAAATTTATGTTTCACTGGCAAAGTGGCTGAATTCACTGCACAGAGCAGAGTTTTAAATAATTGATTAGCAGTTTTTTCTTGGGACAATACTAACTGTTCAGAAAGTATTTATATAGGTTTTCTAGAAGTGTTATGTTTGTTAAACACAGTGAGGCAGGTGCTATGCATTTTCACATTGTTTTAGCACTTTTATGAGCAAAACGCTGATCAATTTTCAGAGTTAAATAAAACCCTGCAGAGTAATCCACGAAATTTCCATGCCTTAGGCGGAATTTTGCCATGGTGAAATTTCACCTCTGGCGAACTTTCACCTTCTGCAGTGAAATTTCGCCTTCTGTAGTGAAATTTCACAGTGGAAGGTGGAATTCACATTCTGCAGGTGTAATTTTGCTTCTTCGCTGGGCAAAACTTCACATTTTGCTCAGTGAAACAGGTGGAATTCATGAATTACTCCATGTAGCAAATTTTTCTCATTTCACCCACCACTACTTAGTACCGTCTGGATTGCATTCGCCTACTTCTCCTTGCATAATTAACACAAATTGCAAATTTGCTTTTGTTTTGGTGGCTTGATATGTTGTATAGATTGTTACCTGCTATGTAATTTATTTTTCCTTCTGATTGTTATTTAATGCCCTCCTATTTCCCTCCCCAGGACACATCTGGAAATGAGCTGCTTGCAGCTCAGCACGCCTTCCTGGTAAAACGTTTGAAATGAGTAAATAATAAATAAATGTTTAAAAGGCAGTGAATATTGCTGCTCTGTTTTCTATTCTAGTTATGTCTTAAAGGTTTCATTCTTTTAAATGACCACATTCCAGGCACTAAGCCAATATCATGGTGATAAACTATTAAGACAGACTTACATTGATCGAGCTATGCCCTTCACTGGGTTTGAGTCCCACAACTCCACTTGTGTACTCTGTGACTCTGAGCAAGTCACTTAACCTTTCAGTGGTCCTGGACTGTCTCTGAAAACAGGTACTTGTGACTAGTGGGTCTTACCCGGTTAACAAAGAAAAAAGCTCTGCTCTTTATGATCTTCAAATACCTAAAGAGGATAAATAAGGTACAGGAGGGTAGCATCTTTCAAAAATGGAGCGTTCTAGAGCAAGAGGGCATGGCATGAGAGTGGAAGGGGTAGACTAGGGCAATGTAAGAAAGTAGTTCTTCATGTAAAGGGTGGTGGCAGCATGGAACAGCTCCCAGCAGAGGTGGAGAGGGCAAAGTCAGTGGGGAATTCAAAACTGCATGGGATAGACATATGGAACCCCAATGATACAAAAGAGGAGGTAAAGCTGGAGATTAATTAGGATCTGAAGATTTTGTAGTAGGTAGGTAGGGAAAGGGCAGACTGCATGGGCTTATCAGTCCTTATCTGCCATCAATTTCTTCTTCTATGCCATGTGCTTTCAATAGGCTTTGGACAGTTTCACTTTCATAGTTAGTAATGAGCTTTCAGTGTTGTACCAATGAAGGAGAGGTTCTGTACCCACATACCGATGACTTCCACTGGCAAGGCTATTTAGTTGCCCTTAAATCCTATATAATTGTATATGAAAGATGTAATTGTGGAGTTCGGTAAACGTTGTATACATTTTGCCTTAAACTATTGTACTGGTGTAGCCAGCCATTCTTTTAAAGCCCAGCTGGACACTTTGTTGCATTTTCTGTTTGCTGTGTGTGTTGTTTTATTTATTCTTGGGGTCACACTCCTAAACATGCCATGTTAGTTGTGTCTTTGTACTGGCACTCGTGTAATTATTGGTGTTTGTCTGGCATGCACCCTGACTTGGTAATCAACTGTGTCGCCTATCCAAAATGTCCTCTTGTGCTGAGGGAACATGCATGAGGACAAAGGGCATGCAATGAAGCTTGAAGCTGGAAGGGGATTTTAGCAGGAATGTGAGGAGGCACTTCTTCACTGAAAGAATGATGGATGCCTGGAATAGTCTTCCAGCGGATGCACTAGAGGCAAAAACTGTGGTGGGCTTCAAGTTTGCATGAGATAGACACAAGGAAATCTTGGTAGGGAAGTGGGGCAGCTGGAGATCAAGTAGGGTCTGCTTTGACAGAATAGGCAGGGTAAAACTGGCAGACTATGTGGGCCAAGCAGTCCTTTTCTGATGACATCTTCTATGTTTTATGCTGTTCATCTCTTGTCAAGTATGTGTTTTACTGTTCACAATTATGTACCATCTTGATAGCCTGCATTGTGCCAGAAAACAGCCCTTGGGGCAAGTGTACCCACCCAGTTAATAAATAATGAAGGACATTTGTGTTAAATTTGCTGCTGCCCTTTCAAGTTGTGTCCTACAACCCTCTTGAAACTAAATGGTATGATGACATGAGGCCATCCTGGTGCTAACACAAATCAAGTACACGACAGAGCAACTTTAAAAATGTAGAGTTCTAGAGGAAGGAACATTATTATAATAACTGGCTTGCCTTTTCCAATAGGGAAACTATAGCGTAATTTGTCATTATAAAGGAGAGTTTAAATGGCAAACACGCACACTGTTTCTCACTCTGTGCATGCCCGGCAAAAGTCCACTCACTTCCCAACCGCCGCTGTCTCTCTCAGTGAAAATTCAACTGCTCGCCTGCCACAGTAACTCAGTGGTAAGTTACATTATATTTTAAGAACTCTGTGCAAATTCCACAGTTACATGGACAAATAGACATTTGTAAAGATTTAAAACCACATGTACGGTCACGAAAGGAAAACGGTGAAACGGAGTGGCACCCTCGCCAGAACCTCTTATTTTATATAATTGTTGTAGCGAAAATAGAAACCCAGCAATAATATAAAATACAAAATATAGGAGTGATGTGCAAACTCAAAAGTTTACACACCCTAGAGTTAGATGCTTACACAAACCTCTCGAGCTTTGCACCGGGTTTGTAGCATCTAACCCCTCGCGTAAACTTCTGCTAATCACATCACTCCATATTTTATTCTCTGTCTCTTTCATTTTCCCAGAAAGCACGATTTACACAAGATTCCATATGTTTATTTACTGTCAAAGGAAGTATACATTTTGTGATATCCTTTCATCTCATTCCCTCAAGAGCATAGTACTTCTTGTGCAAACACACTGGATACGTTGCACTGCAAAGCAGTCAATGCTTAGAGAAAGGATTTTCAGTCATGATTCCAGGGATTCCTCATTCAGTGAATCATGATTCCAGGAATAATTTCATTCAGTAATTCATCCATTCATTCATTGATTCATGATTCCAGGGATTCCATTCATTCAGTGATTCATCCATTCAGTTAATGATTCATAATTTCAGGGATCCCATTCATTCAGAGATTCATGTTTCCAGGAATTCCATTCATTCAGTAATTCATCCATTCATTCACTGATTTATGGTTCCAAGGATTCCATCATTCAGTAATTCACCCATTCATTCAGTAATTCATGATTCCAAAGATGCAATTCATTCAGTGATTCATGATTCCAGGAATTCCATTCATTCAGTGATTTATCCATTCATTCAGTGATTCATGATTCCAGGGATGCCATTCATTCAGTGATTCATGATTCCAGAGATGCCATTCATTCAGTAATTCATTATTCCAGGAATGCCATTCATTCAATGACTCAAGATTCCATGAATTCCATTCATTCAGTGAATTATCCATTCATTCAATGATTCATGATTCTAGGGATGCAATTCATTCACTGATTCATCCATTCATTCCTTAATTCATGATTACAGAGATGCCATCTAGTGATTCATGATTCCAGGGATTTAGTTAATTCAGTGATTCATCCATTCATTTAGTGATTCATGATTCCAGAGATTCCATTCATTCAGTCATTGAGCCATTCATTCAGTGATTCATGATTCTAGAAATTCCATTCATTCAGTGATTCGTCCACTTATTCAGTGAATAATGATTTCAGGATTCCACTCATTCAGTGATTCATCCATTCATTCAGTGAATCATGATTCCAGGGATTCCTATCATTCTGTTATTTATCCATTCATCCAGTGAATCATGATTCCAGGGATTCCACCTGTTCACCAAATTGTCCACTCATTCAGTGAATCATGATTCCAGATATGCCATTCATTCAGTGATTCATTGTACAGGGATTCCATTCATTCAGTGATTCATTTGGTGAATCATGATTCCAGCAATTCAATTAATTCAGTGATTTGTCCATTCATTCAGTGAAGGGGTTCCATTCATTCAGTGATTACATCTGTTCATTCAGTGATTCGTGATTTCAGGGATTCCATGGATTACATTCATTCCGTGATTCATCCATTGATTCAGTGAATCATGATTTCAGGGATGCCATTCATTCAGTGATTCATCCACTTATTCAGTGAATCATGATTTCAGGGATACAATTCATTCAGTGATTCATCCATTCATTCAGTGATTAATGATTCCAGTACTTTTAATAAGTTACATATACAGAATATTTAAACTGCAATTTATCATATGGGAAAATGTAGCTATCTAACATACTAAAGATGGATAAATACTTGCCACGTCATTGTGCACAATTTATAATTGCCACGCCTCTGAAAGAAAGAACTTGGAGGTTAGGCTGGCTGGTTGGGCTGCAGTGAGACTACCATTTGTGACACCAGTGACCCTGGTTTGGAAATGAGCCCAAGCTTTTCACAGTCAGACATAAGGGGATAGACTGAGCAGCCCTGAGGATGCTTTCTTTCTCAAAGGAGGGAGGGTTCTGTTTTCCTTGCAGTACTGCCACCTGGGTGAGCAGAGGTGGTGGTGCAGCTGGGAGGACAGGTGAGGAGGGTTAGGATTTGTTGACATTGGGTTTTGCCACTCCTTGTGTCTGCAAGCCTCTTGAAGTGCTCATCTTAACATTCAATGGGGAGGCCTGGACAAAATGAAAAGTGGCCCCAGTGCCAGCTTCAAAGGGCCCAATTATATCAAGGGCCAGCCTCGCCACCTTGGAGTGCTCCTTTAGCACTAGGACTTGGGGATATACCTACTCCACCCAGTCTTAGCCCTTAGGATTAAGTTGCAGTTCCATGTAGGATGGTGCAAGATGTAGGTGGGGGCTGGTAGAATAGAGCCTAAGTGCTCCAGAGGAGTCAGGCACTGGAGTTAAAGGAGGCAAAAACAATAAAGACCCAAAGAAGTCAGAGGCGAAATGGTCTCACAGTAGCTTTTCAGTTAGGAGGAGGTCTAGATTTACAAATGTACAGTGCAACTGAATGCAAAATCTTTTCAATCAGGTTCAGTTTACACACACACATATATATATATATATATATATATATATATATATATATATATATATATATATATATATATATTATGGTAGCACAGTAGTGCTACCATAGTTAATGTTGAGTAGCACTTTTAAGGTTAAGGGTGAAACTTTGCACCTTAATAACTTTACCACCATTCAACGGATTTGGCTGAAATTAGTATGCAAGGTTGGGCATGATAGATCTTGGGATCTGCCAACTTTTGTATCGGTTGGGTATACAGCTGCGCAGTTATCTGAATGTGCAATTACGTTTTTTGCAAATTATTTGCTCAGCCTACAGGTCACACGGTTTGTGTGACTGGTCCAAAAACATAAGGGAACGTATGCGGGGTCCCTGATGTGCCTTTGAAGATTTTGTGAAAAATATTAAATGGTTCAAAAGTTATTCAAAACAAGTTCCTATTATAAGTCAATAGGAAAAGTTAAAAGTTTGAAAGTGTCGCAATGCACTTTTAGTGTCACAATCCACTGCTTTGTTTTCAGTTTCTGCTCAGAAAAATGCTTGGCATTTAAAATTGGGACCCTCTAGGGACACAATTCTTTCTGTGTTCACCAGTCGGACCCTGAGGATGCTAGCCATGTCTTTATTTTGGGGTTAAACACCCCAGAAATATGTTTTTCAAATTTCTGGAAACAGTGATGTCACAAAAGTAGTGTCGCACCTGCGACACTTTTGCAAATTTTCAAAAGGTGTCACAAATTGTGACACTACTTTTCCAGACTATGACCAAAATGACAGGAGTTCTTTGCCACCCTGCTGCAAAAGAACGGTTTGGTCTTTTGAGCTCAAATGTGGAGGGAAGGCAGTCAGCATCTCATTGATGTGCCTTTTGGTGGTTTGGTGACAAAATATTGTACGGATGCCAAATTATGGTACTCCAAAGTTGACAATTTTACTGTAGACTAACATGGTGGTGTCCACCGTGCCTTCGGGCTCGTATCTTGAAATGGTGCGAGATATGGAATTTTGTCATGACAATTTAGAGAATACCTCACCCTGAAACTCATGAATCATATGAAATTTAAATTTTTCTCTACATCATACGGTTCCTGAGATATCAGCAATTTAGTATTCCAACAGCTCATTTTCTGCTCTGAGGTCCATTATTATGCATACATTCTTTCTAAACACTGTGTTTCTCTGTGCAGCTGTTGGGCAAACACAGGGTGTGCGCTCATTACTATAACATTTACTGTTCCCACTTATGTTTCTGTACCCGCTTGCATTACGCTCCTGTATGCCACCATGTGCAGTACTTTTGTGTTCTCGCTATGCACTGACTTGATTCGCTTCTGTTTACTTTGCCGTCACTGTGGAACAACCCTAACTGATGCATTAAATAGAGATTTTGCATTATATATGTATATATATATATAGAGAGAGATAGATATACACACATAGATAGACAGGCATTCACATAGATGTTTATAGACAGGAAAATACTTTTTTTCTCATTTTATGTTTCTTTGTGTGTGCACAAGAAACATCTTGCGGATAGAATGACTTTCAGAGGTGTGTCAGGGATGAGTCCAATGCACAGCACTGTACAGTGAGCTCATCCCTGACAGAACAAAGAGAACACAACGAGACTGTGACACTAGTCCGAGTTTCACAGCTGAATGTTGTTCTTTACTTGAAAGAAATGAAGCACACCAATGAGAGCACTTCATTTCTTACATTTGCATAGTGCTGTCAACCCCACAGTCTGGCAAGTAATGAAACCCTCCTGCTCCCTCCCATTGCATGCTGTCTGCCCGCTTCTTCATTCCTGTCTGAGCCATGGCATGTAATGCAACCCTCCTGCTCCTTCCCACTGTGTGCTGTCCACCCCACTCCCTCCATTCCTGTCCAAGCCCAGACATCTAATGAAACCCACCCGCTCCATCATACTGCATGCTGTCTTCCCTGCACCCTTCTCTTCCCATCACCCACCACACTTTCTGTTCCTGGTCCTTGCTCCTCTGATCCCACCCAGGCTTCCACATTAGCTGCCATGTGACTTTCCATAATGGCAGCTCCTGCCACCTGCCAGCTCTCTGCCCCAGGTTCTTGCTCCTCATTCTGACCCCCAACACACACCGCAGTGTGAAAAGTGAACTGCTTTCTGTATTGGCAGCATTTGGCATTGACAAATGTTTGTCTTCTTCTGAAATGCAATCAAGAAACTACAATTTTGACAGGTATGCTCTGGGAATGCACTGCCTGCATGTCTCTCACTGAGACTGATGAAACATACTTGCAGCAAACTCAGAGTAAAGCAAAAAGAACATTTATTAAGACGTATCTGTTTTACTGTGGTTTGTGCTTGTTACTTGTGGCACTCTCTATATTACTGAAGTAACTTGCTTTTATAGCTGTGTTGGGGCTCAGCTTCTGGGACAAACTGAAGCCAAGCAGCATTGCTAATTTCAAATGGGGACTGCATTTTTCCTTTACGTAGTACATCAACATCACGGATCTGCAACACATCCGACAGTGCCACAAGAATTGAGCAAATGCCACACTAAAATAGATAAGTCAAATAAATGTTCTTTTCCTAAAAGCTTTACCCCAAGTTTGGGCTCCATGTCACAGTGGCGAGTTTTAAATGGCTAGTGTCAACACAGCGATTCCTGAAGAGCAAATGCAATTAGGTGCCTATACAAAAGGCTATCATCGAAACAATGACTTTAGCCCTAAAACACAGTGCACTGGTGTAAGAGTGCACTAATCTAACTCTACTTTTCTGTAAAGGGCTATGCCCCCAACCCCCCACTATCTCTAGGATTCTTACTCTGAGGCACACCTGGACACTGGGGAAATATTGCACTCAGAATCACTGTTTAATTCCAGTTGTCGTTTATTGCATATCACTGTTGTGACTGTCACTATTCTGGAATCGCTGTTATTGTCTTGCCATTATTGATTCACCTTATTGACGTGCTATCCAAGTTTGTGGCAAGTCTGTTTCAACAGTTTCAGTGAAAGATGTGCAGGCAGTGCATTCTCGGACATGCCTGTCAGAGCTTCCATACCAAGTTCTGCAACAATTTACAGAGCCCCCGGCCCTCACCTACTCCAGCACTTGCCCATCATGCAACCCCACCCCAGACACTGTCCTGAACAATAGTGAGTATCTGACTGCCTGATTCCAGTGTGGAGATTTTGATAGACTTACTCTGTACTGCTGCTATCATTCCCTCAACAAATCCAAGAAAAGTCACAGCTGCACCATGTGCATACCTGTACCACCCACAATATACATCATTCACAGGCAGCTGAAGAAATAAACTGCTGCTGTCAGTCCTTCAACTGTCCAAGGCTTCTGATTCAGTTGCCTCTCCCCAATGTGGCTACAAAAATAAAGGCTGTGTTTTGTGTCTAACAGAACCCTTTCAGAGATATCCTGCACAGCATGTCACAAGGAGTGTTACAAAACATGCCTAGCCATGCCTTTCAGAAGAACAGCCATGGGGAGTCGAGCCTTCACAGTAAGGGCCCCAACTGGCTAAACAGGCTCCCTCATGTCACTACAAGCCTTAGCTGTCTTGGGCAATTCAAATCCGAAATTCAGAAGTTCATCTCCGCCCCTGAAAATTGCTTCTGTCACACTCGCCCTGGCTGAACCTAGCCTTCCACGTGCACCTTGTCACGCCTTGACTTTCTTGCACTTTCTAAGAGGTCCCCATAAGCTAATTCCCCTCTCTCTCCACTGCTCTAACACCCAACCTATCTACTCATTTATCTGACCCACTAATTTCCAAACTACCCTTACCCCACAATGACATACCACCCTTGGGCCTACTGCTTGTCACTCCACTGCTGTTTGTATTTAGATTTTAGGTAGCTCACAGAGTAGCGTGTTACTTTGCGACTTTAACAGATCCTTGTATTTATTTAGATTCCTTATTTAGATTCTAGGTAGTTAAGAAAGAACAGCCCTCTTTAAAATTGACTTCACCCACCTAACCTCCTTGGCTCAAGTAGATAAGTATTTTTTGTGGATGTTTGATGGTTTACTTTGCTCATCTTCAATTAACACTTTTTCAGACAGATTTCCTATTTAAATTCAGTCCCCAGTAACTTCTGTAGTGCTGCAACCTTCAAACTCTGACAATGGCGCCAACACCCCTCAACTTTTATTTATTTAGGTACTTTTAGTTGTATGTGCTATTAATTTTAGAACAGACATTAGTAATAGAGCCTATACCTCCTCCCTCAAGCCTTTCTAAAGTACACTAGCTCTGCTCCAAGTCTTTACAATGAAAGAGCTTCTTTATTTGATGCCTGTTTTAGTTAGCTGCTTATCTTCCAGTAGGTAAAAGTAACACATTTTTATAGAGACTTATTTTCCTTTGAAATTTAGTTGAGCGTTCCCATCACAGCAATTTCAGTAGCGACTGAATACAGAAAACGGACTGCTACAGCCTGAAAAAGGACTTAGAATGCAAACGAGGGAGGAAGAAATTGAAAATAGGGTGGTGTACAGGCCCCCACAATAGAGGAGGCTCTGGAGGATAAACTGGTTGAGAACATCAAGGGTCACTGTACCTTGGAAAGGTAGGTTGGTGGTCATAGGAGACCTTAATATGCTGGGGGCAGACTGGGACACTATGGCATCCTCTTTGGCCAGGGAACAGAGACTGATGGACTTCTTTCAGGATGCCTTCCTGGTCCAACAGGTGGGGAACCTACTAGGGAGGGGGCGGATATTGGACATTGTCCTAGCAGACAGTGACCATATACAGGGCCTGGAGGTGTGCAGCCGCTGGCAGGTGGTGACCACGCCATGGTCTGGTTTCTGCTGTATCTGGGGGCAGGATAACCGCACTAATACAGTAGTAGTAGTAGACTTCAGGGGAGTGGACTCAGTGGGCATGGGTAGGATTCTGTGGGGAGCTTGGACAAAATTAGGCCAGACATGGATGCTGGAATCTTGTGGGAGACCATTAAGAAGGGTGCAGGAGGCTACTAGGTCCTGTACAAAGTAAGAGAAAGCATGGTAGAGCCAGTAAGCCATGTTGGTGGACCAGGGGAGGTGCAGGAGGCGGTGAGGGGAAAAGGCTGCCTACGCACGTTTAAGCGCTCAAAGCAGGGAAAGGGAGCAGGAGAGTACTGAGATGATGGCCAGGAGGGTCACCGAGGGTGAGGGGCCAAGGCAGGGATGGAGCAAAACCTGGCATGGGACATCCGGAGGGGAGGGGGAAAGAGATTCTAGAGATACATAGAAGAGAGAGAAGAGAAAAGCAAGGTAAAATGGGCAGACTGGATGGGCCTTGTGGTCCTTATCTGCCATCAACCTCTATGTTTCTATGTTCTATGTTTCCTCCTCGCCCTCATTAACCTGCTGCCTACTATTTACCCAACTGCTTCACTGACTCCAAAGATTGATCCCTCATCTGTCCCTGTAGGGACTGCCTATGCTATAGAACTGGTATTTGGGACTGCTTGCACTTCTGACTTCTGCACTTTAAGTTACCTCTGCTGACATGATCCTACATCCCCTTTCTTTTCCGATGCTATGTTTCTATTTTCCTTATCCTATCATTTGATATTTGCAACATGAAGCTGTAATAAAGTCCCCTACTTTATGTTTTTGACAATGCCTACTAGCGGCTACTGTCTTCCCTTAAAATATATGTATCTGGTTGCCCTAAATCCCCATGTCTTGGCGAGGATCCTTTGTAAAAGAGCTCTTAGCTCAAAGGTTGTAATTCGATTTATCAATAAATGAATAAATAAATAAATCCTGTGTTTGGCTCTTCACTAATAGAGTTCACTAATAATCCCTTTTATGTTGGTTTTTGACAGTATAGTGCAGTGGTTTAAGGCTCTGAGCTGCAAACCTGGAGACCTGGGTTTGAATCCACAGCCCCCACTTGCATACTGTGTGACCGACCCTAAGCAAGTCATAACTCCCTTGTGTTTCCAGGTCACACCTGAAACAAACTTTCAGCTTATTGTGTCTCTTCTGGTTAAAAAAAGATAACTTCTGACTTGATTTTTGAGTTATAATCACATGAAATATTACATGTATGGTGGATTTACATTGACTGTATGATCTTCAAAATTAAAGGAACTTTGCAGAGCTAATATGCAGGAGAATTTACGTGAGCTCTTCAGTATGTCAGTAAAATAACTAATTCCCAATATACGTTTTACACCTACATAGATTTTTAATATCCACAATATGAAGCAATAACATATCTGAATGTATGAACATAAAAACTGCCAGCAGAAACAGACCTCATGGTCTATCAAAGCCTGCTCGAGTGTGCAGCTAGCACCCCTAGATTGCAGCTGCCCCAAGCCCCTCCCTCATCTTCAGGACATTCTCAGCACTATTCCCCCAGTTCTCAGCACTATTCATCCAGACCCTCCCTCGTTCTCTGTCCTGTGCCCTTTTAAAACTTCCCACCGTCTTACATGATATCACCCCTCATATCAGATAATGATACTGATAAATAAGCTTTAATAGTTTCTGTTTGACTAAAATATGATGAATTCAGCATGATACTCTCAGGAAGCTGCAGCCTGTCAGATGATGATAAATCAGCCTCGTGACAGACTATCGCAGAGGTAGCAACATCATAACTGTCACGTGTTGCACAGTTTCTGGCTTTGAAAGTACAAGACTCCACGATAACAACGCTGTTAAAACAGGATAAAATCATATAAAGGTACAAATGCCACATTCTCAGATATCATTACATTATGTATGTGTATTGGACATCAGAATACACAGACACATGTCAGCTACAAGATTGTATTCATTTCACCTTTAAGTCCAGTGCTATGCAGACTAATGCTGAGAGGATAAGAGGTACGCCCTAACTATAGAATCCCCACTAAAAGCATCCTACTACTTGTCTTCTACTTTTGTCTGCAACCTGCACCCCCACCCCCCTCCAGTGGGTAGAGGTGCTACTGGAGATCTGGGAGCAGCAGGCTGTGCTTCCAGGCAGGGCGTAGTAGTACAGACCATATCTATCCATGCTATAAAAATTTGTTCACACTGTTTCAAAGTCCCTTCCCTGTCCTATGGTTTGCCAACCTCTGCCCTCTTCCCTGCCCACTTTTTCCTAACACTCAATGAAAGCCCTATAGGGATACTGAGGGACAGAAGCAGCAGCAGACAGCCTCAGCCCTGGTATGCCCCCTTATGGTGACACCAACACAGTGAACTACACTCCTGTTGGCAAAATCGTCACTTTGCTGACAGGTCGCTGTGTTGGTGTGCCCGAGAGAGGCATGCTGTCTCCTGGTCCTGAACCCCCACCCCAACTTAACTCTAACTGGGTTAAAAACCTTTAGTAGGGGTGGTGCAGAGGTGCATCCCCAATTTGGGGGTTCAGGGGCAAAGCTCCCAATGAAAGCAGGACGGAAGTCTGTCAAGGAATCATGCTGACCATGATTTGCAGTTGACTTGATTCCTGTCGCTGTAACACGGAAGACATCAGAGATGCTGAACTGGTGTAGTAAGGACCGCAGACTCCCACTCCAGTTTGCTCTGCAGTTGACGTGATACAGCCTACAAAGCAAAGGAGTCACACTCATGGAAACATGAGGGAAAAGGCAATCAAATCAGTTCAGCTCACTGTAGCTTTATTTCAAGAGACATTCTCACAGTGAAGCAGGACTAGTATAGCTGGGGGCGCCCCTGGCGAAGAGACTAGGTCTCAAGCGCCGGAGCATGGGGTTACCAGCCTTACTGGTCAACTGGTAGGGGCCAGCTCTAGTGTTGGTTGAGTGATGGGGGAGACTGGGGATTACTATCTGGCTGCACTCCAGCCAGACAGGTTGACACCATATTCGCTGCTATAGCTACCCCAATGGTGGGCCAGGGAATGTGTGTCCTCTGCAGTGGGGTATCCAGTCAACTTAGTATGAAAATAATCATGCCTCAAAAACTTCACCACAAAAGAGTGTCTGAAAAAACAGTGAATGGGATAAAGAGCATCGGGATATTATCGAGCCCCCGCCACTCTCACCCTCCTGAGGTTAGTAATAGCAAATCCCTGCCCCCACACCTTTCTCCCCTCAGTTGCAGCCCCTGGAGTTTGTAATAGTAAATCCCCCACCAACTTTCTCCTGCCCCCTAGTTGTGCCTCTCTGGAGTTTCAAATAGTGTATCCCCCATCCCAATGACTCCCCCTCGGTTCCATCCCCTGGACACACAGTCATGCAATTGCACTGTATTGCCGACCCACATTTTCCCTGTTGGCATTTTCTCTGCACTACAATTGACCATGTGTTTTGCTGGCACAATATTGACCTGGATCCTGCAGTGGGATGCTTTTCCCATGCAGGTGGGTGGGAGCTGGTGGGTTCAGGAATCTAAAGGGAAATTGTTGCAAGCACCATCCACCTGTATGAAGTCAGCAATACTCTCAGGTCCCATCCCATGAGGATCCTTACTGGCCTTCATGGCTGGGGAGTAACAAATAATAATAATATTAATAATATATTTATTTTTATGGTACCTTTAAATATAAAGCCTAACAAAATTTAAAATCACATGTCAGATATCCCAGCATCATTAATTATAAAACAATTAATACCATTACACAGTCATTCACCAAAATGCTTGGTGCCGTAAGTATGTTTTTAAAGCTTGCTTCAATCTCTCCATGGTCATGCATATGGAACTGAAAGGCTGCTGGGGAAAGACCAGTGGAAGGCATGAATGGTGGACCATGGCCCCAACATTTGATAAAAAATTGCCATTTTTATAAAGCAAAAACGATGTGACTATAATTATGAAAGGCTGTGTTGCATGCATTATGAATTTCATAGAGGTTATGAGGCACTTACCTTTAAAGAACTCTTGCAGATTAGTTAAGGTAACACCAGGAATCCCTTCACATGTGAAACATGTTACCAGTGTTAGGTGCGTTACTTTCTCTATTACATTCTATTACTTTTGAAACTTGTTCCAGGAAGCTATGTGCAGTCACTAGCAAGGATGGATAAGTACTAGAAAAGTAAATACACCTTACAGTTACCGTTACTTATTTCTTTTCTACAAAAACAATACAAAAATAATAAATAGCTATAACATATTAAATTTTTGAGAGTAACAGGTTAGTTACTAGTTGCTTTCAAATAAATGCAATCAGTTACAGTTACATATTACTTTTGTATAAAAGATACAACTTTTGTAGCTGTAAGGTGTATTATGTATTTCAGTACTTCTCCATTCTTGCTAGTGACTACCCAGGCTTCCTGGAACAGGTTTCAAAAGTAATAGAAAGTAATAGAAAAGTACCTTACCCAACACTGCATGTTACATCATAGAGCAAAGACCAGCAGATGTTACCAAGCCCATCAGCCAAACTGTACTTCTCCAGCTTCCCTTATTTAATATGAAAAGAGGAAGCTGAAAATAAAATAGAGCAGTTTTACAATCTGCGTGGAAAAATTATCATGCACGCAGTGATAATCAGTCAGGCACTGCAAGCTGCGAATCGAGGCAACACACTCAATTTCCGTTTAGCAAAATCCGTTCTTCCACGGAGATCCTGGCCACTGCAGGCAGCTGTATGCTGCTAAAACAAATAGGGTGCTGGGGTCTAAATACAGAGTGAAAAGAAGCTGGACCAAATAAAGTGCGTTGGTCATGTTATCTCATTCATGCGGTTGGACTGAATTTGCAGAATAAAAGCAATTCAGCACTTACCATATCATATGTGCATTTTACATGTCGTGGGATTTCTTCATCATCAAAATAAAATCATTCTTTTAATAATGCTGTTCTTGTCAAAGTAGTAGAATGACAAAAATCTACCAGCCAAGCTGCTTAGATGGGAGTGCAGTTTTAACCTCTAGCTTAAACTGATTTGTTTTATGACAAGATAAATACTTCCTTGTAAAACTGACAGCGTCATGAACATGTTGGTGGTGATTATCTTGTGTGATAATCGTGAGATACATTTTCGAACATACAAACGAGCCAGCAGAAGAAGGCCACAATGGTCTATAGAGTCTGGTTGTTAGTAATGCTGTGATCCTGGTTTACGCCGTTGACCCTGTCCCCACCCGTCACACTCTTCCTTTACATATCTCCCCCATGGTCCCAATAACATGCTTATGCAAGGCTTGAAGGGATTCTTCTATCACCTCCACCCTCCCTCCCTCCCTCCTGCCTTCAGAAATCACTTTAATTCATGTAAGTATAGGAGGATTTGCACACATTAAATAGATACATAGATACATAGATACTGTCGGCAGATAAGGGACTATGGCCCACCCAGTCTACCCATTTGAGCTTGTAAGTTCCTTTATGTTTTCTAGAAGTCTGTTGCCCTTACCCCTGACCTCCAGAATTCCTTTATGTCTATCCCATGCATTCATATATTCTATGATTGTTTCAGCCCCACCACTTTCTCTGGCAGGGTGTCCACCACCCTTTCTGTGAAGACATTCTTCCTCACATTTCCTCTGAATCGCCCTCCTCCAACTTCATCCCATGCCCTCTAGTCCTGAAATATATTTTCACTGGGAAATAGTGTATTCTTGCATCCTGTTCCTCCTGTAAGGTACTTGTATGTCTCTATCATACCCCTTTCTCCCTTCTCTCTTCCAGGGAGTATGTATTCAAGTCCTTCAACCTATCCTCATAGGACTTGTGATGCAATCCCTGTACCATCTTTGTTGCCCTCCTCTGAACCTTCTCTACTCTGTCTATGTCCTTACGTAAGGTCTCCAGAACTGTACTCTGTACCAGGTGGGGCCTCACTAGTGTCTTGTATAGTGGAATTATGACCTCCCTTTTCCTGCTAGTGATGCCCCTGCCTATGCATCCCAGCATCCCATTTGCTTTACTTGCTGCCTTGTCACACTGTTCCCCACCTTGAGGTCATCAGAGATGATAATTCCAAGGTCCCTTTCCTGCTTGGTGAATGCTATATCCTCTCACACACCCCACAACTGACATGTTCTTCCAGAGTTTTTGTGCCCCATATGCATTATCTTGCACTTCTTTGTATTGAATTTCAACTGCCAAACCCTTGACCATTCTTAAAGCTCCTTCAAGTCCCTCCTTATTCTGTCTACACCCTCTGACATGTCCACTCTGTTACAGAGCTTTGTGTCATCAGCAAACAGGGAAATTCTGCCTTCTAGGTCCTCAGCAATGTCACTGATGAAGGTGTTGAATATGTTGAATATGAATGGTCCCAGCACTGATCCATGTGGTACCCCCACTGGTCACTTCCTCTGTGGAGTGATACCCTTATCACCACCCTCTGTGTCCTGCTGCCCAGCCATTACCCACCCACGCACTACTGTCTTGCCCTCCCATATTCCCCAGTTTGTTTAATAGCCTTCTATGTGGCACAGTGTCAAAGGCCTTGCTGAAGTCCAGGTAGGCCATGTCCACTGCCCTCCTGATCCACCCTCCTTGTCACTCAGTTGAAAAATTCAATGAGGCTGGTCTGGCATGACCTCCCCTGTGAAACCATGCTGTCTTGAGTCCTGTAGTCCGTTGGCAACCAGATGTTCCACCAATCTCTCTTTAGTAATGCTATCATGATCTTCCCCACCACCAAGGTCAGGCTGACTGGTCTGTAGTCCCCCTTCTTCTTTGTTCCTGCTTTTGTATAAGGGACTACATCTGCTGTCCTCCAGTCTTTGGGTACCGCCTCTGTTTCCAATGATCAGCTAAACAGGATTGCCAGAGGTTCAGCTACCTCCTCTCTTATTTCCTTTAGGACCTGGGGTGCACTCCATCTGGCCCCATTGCTTTATTGACTGTTATTCCTTCCAGTTCCTTTAGGACTCTTTCCCAGGTAAAGGGACTTGTGTCCATTTCTGCACTGTTCCTCCTTGTACTCCTTCAGGCCCATTACCCTCTTTGTCCTCAGTAAAGACTGAGCAGAAATATCTGTTCAGTATGTCAGCTTTACTGTTGTCACCCTCCATGTGGCCCCATCCTGCCTCTTCAGTCTCACCATTCCTCCCTTTGCCTTTCTTTTTTTTTCTTATGTACCTCTAAATGATTTTTCCCCTCTACCCACTGATTTTGCGATGCACTCCTCTGTCTGAGCTTACTGACCTCCCTGCCTCCCTTTGCTTCTCCTGGTACCTCTCCCTATCCCCTTCTGCTCTGCGTCTTTTGTATTGCCTGAATGCAATCTTTTGGCTTTCACTTTCTCTGCTACCTCCTTGGAAAATCATAATGGCCTCCTTTTCCTTTCGCCTTGCTAACCTGCATAATTCTGTTGCTCTTGTAATTCCCTGTTTTAAATATTGTCCACTGTTCCTCCACCCTGATTCTCTCCCCATTTGCATTAGTGCCTCTTTCAAGCATGTCCCCATTTTCCCAAAGTCTGCCCTCCTAAAATCCAGAATACAAGTTTTTGTGCACTTTGGTTCTGCTCCTTCTGTGATTTGAAATCATAGTGACTGGTAGTCAGTGTTCCCTAGGTGCTCCCCACTGTTACCCCTATCACATTGTTCCCATTTGTGAGCACAATGTCCAGTATTGCCTTCTGCGAGTTGGTTCCATGACCAGTTGCTTGAGAAGGCACATTGAAGAGTCCAGAATAAATCTGCCTCCTGGCTGCTGCTGGGAGGCTCCAGTCCATGTCTGGAATATTGAGTCTCCAACCAGCACCACCTCCCTTGTCTGCCATCCTTTGGATGGCTAGCATTGACTCCCAATCTGTCTCTTCCTGCTGGACCAGTGGTCTGTAGACCACCCCTGTGTAGATGGCTGACCCCATATTCCTTTCCAATCAACCCATGATATCTCTCCCATTTTGTTCCTCCTGGATCTCTGTGGTCTTTGTGCCATCTTTCACATAAAGTGCCACTCCTCCTCCCTTCCTACCTACCCTGTATTTTCTAAATATGTTGCAGCAGGGTATGGCCATCTCCCAGTCATGGTTATCATTACACCAGGTCCCTGTGATGGCCACAATGTCCAGGTCTGACTGCACCATGGAAGTCTCCAGATTCTCCACCTTGTTGCTAAGGCTCCTGGCAGTACACATGGCTTCCATGATGTGAACTCTAGGGACTGTTTAGTTGTTCTACTCCAGTTCTCTCCCTGGTTGTCCTTTATCCCTGGTTCTCCTTGCTGTCTGCCCTTCTGTTGAACCTTATGCACTAAACCCTTTTATTCAAGTATGGTACAGTTTATTTACTGAAATGTTTCACCAGGAAGGCACAGTGAGCAACAGATTGCTCTCCCCGTGTGACCTGGGGGAAGGGGTACAGTAGGGATGAGACATTTTACATTCAAGTTACAAAGATCAACATAGCATACAATTAATTAAGGCAGTTGTTACAAACAGTGTTGCATACATATGTAATTTGTGAGAATAATTAATAAGTGCAATGATAATAAGTAAACAAGTGCTGTCGTGAAATAAGGGGTGAAGGAGAGAGAGGATGAGATGACAGCTAGTGCAGAATTGTGTCCCGGAGAGATCCCTTCAGTATGCAGGAACCCTGCAAGGAGACAGGGGACTGGAGTAGGGATTAGTGAGGGGAGAGAGAGTGAGGAGACAGGAAGTAAGCGTGATTAACACCTAGGAGGAAATAAGGCCTGACCCAAAGAGAACCTTTCAGGATGCAATGAACCCTTCAAGGCGGGAAGTTCAGGTGATTGTCAGCCTCCTGCGGTTAGGTGTTGTAGTTGTAGAGGGACAGTGAGAGGGAGGGAATGAGAAATAACACCTGGGAGGGATGAGGCCTGATCCAAGGAACCCTCCAGGATGTTGAGGGACCCTGCAAGGGGACCTAGAAGACAGGATAGGGAGATGGGGAAGACAAGGTGGCAAGCCTAGGTACTGTGGGACCCTTCAGGATGCTGAGAACCCTGCAACAGAAGGTGTGAAGGCTAGGGAAAAGGGAGAGAGAGTAGAGGAAGGGAGAAGGTACGACAACTAGCACCTAGGAGGGGCTAGGGTCAGTAGAGACAGTAGAGTCAATAGAGGCATTGGGTAAATTTCAAAGGGAGATGAACTGTAAGTAGCAAGACAAAGAAATTAAGGTGGATCATAACAGGAACACTTAAGTGCAAGATAGTTGGAGAGGGCAGTGTTGATGGAATAGAGGGAGGAGGAGGAGGAGGAGGTGTCAAATTTGGTGGGTAGAGAGTTCATATTTTAGGGAAATGATGAGAGTACCCAGACTGGCTGGAGAAGTTGGAGCGATGGGGACAGTTAGTATCGCAGTGTCAGTAGATCTGAGGGAGTGGGAAGGAGGAGGGGTGTTATAAATGAGGAGAGAGGTAGGAAGGAGTTCACCCAGCCAGTATATCTCAGTGAGGTTAGCATAGTGTGAAGGGTGTTTGTTGTAAGGGAGGGAAGGAAAGGGCTTGATAGAGGTCACAGTAGTGGGTGCGAGAGGAGCATCAAGCACAATGTGGCAGAAAGAGTTGAAGGAGTGTCCAATCTGGTCAGGGAGGACTTAGGAGAAGCATCATAGACTACATTGCAGTAGTCAAAAATGGGAGGATCATCTCCTGGACAAGTTCACTCCTAGCCACAGGAGGGCTGCAACTGTGGTTCCTGAACAAGGCACTAAGCTTGTGGCACAATTTTTTCTGGATGGCGTCAATGTGTCCAGAGAAGTTCAGGTGTTGGTCTAATCAAACCCCAAGGTATCTGAAATATGAGTGTTCTCAAGAAAGTCCTGTCAATAGTGCGGAAAGTGGGCAGGAAGGAAGCCTAGAGAGTCTCTGCCTTGTGCCAAAGTCATGGAGACTGTCTTCTTGGCATTGAGGAATAATTGATGGTTTGCAAACCAGAGCTGGACCTTTTGAAGTTGTGCTGCAAGCTGGATGTAACCTCAGCTGGGCATGAGCCAGATGCATATAGGACAGTATCATCAGCGTACATGTGTATGGTGGAGGAAGGGAGCAGACAGATGGCAGATTGTTAGGAAGATGGTGAATAGAAGGAGACCAAGCTTGAAGCCCTGAGGGATGCCAGTGCAGATCAGGAGGGGTGGCAGATGGCATCTGCAATCTTAACTGAGTGGGTTCTACCAGTAAGGTAGGCCTTAAACCAGTTAGTGGCAGAAGGTGTAGACCAGCTATGAGAGGAAACCAAGAAGAAGGAGTGGGAAACAGTGTCAAAAGTCTTGGCACGGTCGACAAATATGGCTGAGGTGATTGGTCCATTGTCCATGGCGGAGATGATGGAGTCAGTGAGTTGAAGTAAGGAGGTGGTGGTGGTAGTGTGTTTCCTGAAACCAGATTGGAACAGGGTGAAGAAGGAGATATCAGATAGAAGGAGGTGAGTTGAGAGAGGACTAGATGTTCTTGTGGTTTGGCTAGGAAGGGGTAGCAAGGCGGGGTGACAGTTGCCAGGGATGAGGGTCTCCACCTTTAGATAGGGGGAACCACTGCATGCTTCATGTGGTAGGGACATCAGAAGTTGAGAAGGAGATTTATGATTAAGAAGTGGGATAGATAATGGCCGGGCTGAGAGAGAGAGAGAGAGAGAGAGAGGAGTTTAGGGTCAAAGTCATCTGGGGAAGATCCTTTTGAGGGGTTGATGGTGAGGAGGGCATTTAGAGTATTGGCAGGGAGACAGAAGATATTGAGAAGAAGCAGTGTGGGGAAATAAGAAGTGAAGCTTTTTGGGGGGGGGAGGATAGAGGGCAGCTGTAACATTTGAGGGGAAGGATAATTAGGGAGGGACTTCAGCAGTTCAGTTCCATAGGAGGTATAATAGGAGTTAAATTCTGCAGCTTTGTCATGGGAGTCAGCTACTAGATTGCCATTTACCTTTAGCACTGAGGAAGTAGGTTGGGACTGAGGGGTAAGAGGGCATGAACCACCTTCCAAAACTTGGAAGGGAATTTATGTTAGTGAGGAAAGAATTTTTGAAGTAATCGGACTTGGCTAGCCTTGTTGCCCTGGTACAAGAGTTTTGAAGCTTATGGTAGTCCATGACATCACAGGGATGCTGGGTGGATTTGTGATGCTTCTGGGCACAATCTCTGTCCCTAAGACTGGCTAAGAGTTCTGGAGTAATCCACGGTAGGTGGTTACCCTGACCCTGGTTTGTTTGAGAGGGCAAAGGTGTTCCAATTTGCAAGGAATATTTCTTTCAAGTAGGCTAGAGTCTTATAAACACAGAGGAGAAGACTAAGAGAGACCAGTCAGAGCGATAGGTTGTGCAGGAGAGGTTCAAGGTCTATGGATTTGAATGAGTGAAGTTGCAAGGATTTATGTAGAGATTTTGGTCTGTGGATTTTCCTGACAATGAATATTGGGTTGTGGTCACTGACAGCATCTGGGAGGATGCCAAAGCTAATTTCTCTGTGGGGTGGGTGGTAGAGCCCAATTGATCAGGGAGTGATTTTGTGTCTTATGGTTAGGGCGGGTAGGTTCTGAGATCAAATGCCAGAGGTTCATGGCTCCAAGATGGTTACATATTCTGGATGTCTTGGGAGACAGCCAGTTTAATATAGGTTTCCTAAGATGTATAGTTCACCAGAGCGAGAAAGGGCAGTGATGGTGGTTATGTAGTGGAGAGCATTAGAGGCTGGACATTTGGGTGACAGGAGATGCTGGCTATAAAGATGGGTAGAGTGAAGGCAGAGTTACATATATAGCCAGTGAACCATGGGATACTGGGCTAGTGAATGAATAAACAATAAAATATTGGAGGGAGGTAAGAGCGTGCGTGGCAACACCATCACCTCTACTTGTTCGGTCTTGCCTCAGGATGGAGTAGCCAAGAATGGAGACCAAGAGATCAGGATCATGCTCTTTAGCTAAGTTTCCATGATGATCAGTATGTCAGCTTTACAGTGGCCACCATGGTTTGTAGAAGGCCACTTTTTGCGACAAACTATGTATATTGAGATGAAGGATCTTGAAACCTTTTGGGAGGACAGGGGAGCAATGGAAGGGGCCACAGTACATAATGGAGCATTCAGGGCATGAGAAGCAGATGGACCAGCGTTGGGGTGGATATCTCTGCAGGAGAGCAAGAGCAGAGCTAAGATGAGGAAGTGAAGCTTGGGGCATTTAAAGTTAGATGTAGAGGAACCAGTGAAACTGGCAGGGTAGTGTGCATGACAGTAAGAGCAGGAGATGAAGAGCAGCAAGAAGAGTGGAACAGTTAGTAATGAAGCATGAGATGAGGAGAATATGACCATAGTTCAAAGGGTGGGGAGGGAGTGATAACTAATCTGTGGTTTCTGTAAACTGGGAACCACTAATCGGCAGTTTACATAAACCAGGAACCACTAATCTGTGGTTTATGCAAATTGAGAAGCATTAATCTGCAATTTACATAAACTGGGAACCACTAATCTGCTATTTATGTAAACAACAACTATTATGTGGTTTATGTAAACCAAGAACCATTGATCTGTGGTTTATGTAAACCAAGAACCATTCATCTATGGTTTATGTAAGCTGGAATCCACTAATCTGTAGTTATGTAAACCAAGAACCATTAACCTGCAGTTAATGTAACCCAACAACCACTAATATGTGGTTTATGTAAACTGAGAACTATTAATCTGCAGTTTATGTAAACTGAGAACCACTAATCTGCGGTTTATGTAAACTGAGAACCACTAATCTGCTGTTTATGTAAACTGGGAACCTCTAATCTGTGGTTTATGTAAACCGGAATCATTAATCTGCAGTTTATGAAAATTGAGAATCACTAATCTGCGGTTTATGTAACCTGAGAACCACTAATCTGTGGTTCACGAAATTGAGAACTATTAATCTGTGGTTTATGAAAAACAAGAACCATTAATCTGCTGTTTATGTTAATTGGCAACCACTAATCTGCAGTTCATGTAAACCAGGAACCATTAATCTGCCATTTATGTAAACCAGAAACAACTAATCTGTGGTTTATGTAAACTGGGACTCACTAATCTGAAGTTTACATAAACCTGGAACCACTAATCTGTGCTTTTTGTAAACTAGGAACCATAAATCTGAAGTTTATGTAAACCAGGAACCACTAATTTGTGGTTTATGTAAACCGAGAACCATTAATCTGCAATTTATGTAAACCGAGAACCATTAACCTGCAGTTTTGTAAACCGGGAACCATTATCTGTGGTTTATGTAAGCTGGGAACCTCAACCTGTAGTTTATGTAAACCAAGAACCACTAATCTGTGGTTTATGTAAACTGGGATCCATCAATCTGCTGTTTATGTAAACCAGTAACCACTAATCTCGGTTTATGTAAACTGGGAACCACAAATCTGCAGTTTACGTAAACCAGGAACCACTAATCTGTGATTTATGCAAACTGGGAATCACTAATCTGCAGTTTACGTAAACTGGGAACAACTAATCTGTGATTATATAAACCAGGAACCACTGATCTGCCATTTATGTAAACCAGAAACAACTAATCTGTGGTTTATGTAAATTGGGAATCACCACTCTGCTGTTTACATAAACTGGGAACCATTAATCTGTATTTTATGTAAACCAGGAACCATAAATCTGCTGTTTATGTAAACTGAGAACCACTGATCTGTGGTTTATGTAAACCAGGAACCACAAATCTGCAGTTTACATAAACTGGGAATCACTGATCTGTGGTTTATGTAAACCGGAACCACAAATCTGCATTTAACGTAAACCAAGAACCACTATTCCGTTGTTTATGTAAACCAGGAACCACAAACCTGCAGCCTACATGAGCGGGAACCACTAATCTGTAGTTTAAGTAAATCTGAAATGACTAATCTGCAGTTTACATAAACTGGGAGCCCTTAACCTGTGGCTCATGCAAACTGAGAACCACACATCTGCAATTTACTTAAACCGGGAACCAGTAATCTGCAGTTTATGTAAACCAACAACCACAAGTCTGCAGTTTATGTAAACCAAGAACCATTGATCAGTGGTTTATGTAGACCAAGAACAACTAATCTGTGATTTATGTAAACCGAGAACCACTAATCTGTGCTTTATGTAAACCGAGAACCATTAATCTGTGGTTTATTTAAACCAAAACCACTAATCTGCTGTTTGTAAACTGGGAACCATTAATCTGCAGTTTATGTAAACCAAGAACCACTAATTTGTGGTTTATGTAAACTGAGAACCACTAATCTGTAGTTTATGAAAACCAGGAACCACTAATCTGCAGTTTATGTAAACCAGGAACCACTAATCTACAGTTTATGTAAACCAGGAACCACTAATCTGCAGTTTATGTAAACCAGGAACCATTAATCGGCAGTTTATGTAAACCAAGAACCACTAATCTGTGGTTTATGTAAACTGAGAATCATTAATATGTGGTCTATGTAAACCAGTACCAATAATCTGTGGTTTATGTAAACCAAGAACCACTAATCTGTGGGTTATATAAACCGAGAACAATTGATATGTGGTTTATGTAAACCAAGAAACATTAATCTGTGGTTTATGTAGTTAGAGAACCACTAATCTGTGGTTTATGTAAATCAGGAACTATTAATCAGTGGTTTACGTAAACCAGAAACAACTACTAATCTGTGGTTTATGTAAACTGGGAATCACTAATCTGCAGTTTACATAAACAGGGAACCACTAATCCGTGCTTTATGTAAACCAGGAACCATAAATTTGTGGTTTATGTAATCCGGGAACCACTAATCTGTGGTTTATGTAAACCGAGAACCATTAATCTGCAGTTTATGTAAACCAGGACCCACTAATCCATGGTCTATGTAAACTGGGAACCATAAATCTGCAGTTTATGTAAACCAGGAACCACTAATCCGTGGTCTATGTAAACCGGGAACCATTAACCTGCAGTTTTGTAAACCGGGAACCATTATCTGTGGTTTATGTAAACTGGGAACCTCTAACCTGTAGTTTATGTAAACCAAGAACCACTAATCTGTGGTTTATGTAAACTGGGATCCATTAACCTGCAGTTTTTGTAAACCGGGAACCATTATCTGTGGTTTATGTAAGCTGGGAACCTCTAACCTGTAGTTTATGTAAACCAAGAACCACTAATCTGTGGTTTATGTAAACTGGGATCCATCAATCTGCTGTTTATGTAAACCAGTAACCACTAATCTGCGGTTTATGTAAACTGGGAACCACAAATCTGCAGTTTACGTAAACCAGGAACCATAATCTGTGATTTATGCAAACTGGGAATCACCACTCTGCTGTTTACATAAACTGGGAACCATTAATCTGTATTTTATGTAAACCAGGAACCATAAATCTGCTGTTTATGTAAACTGAGAACCACTGATCTGTGGTTTATGTAAACCGGAACCACAAATATGTGGTTTACGATGCCAGGAACTACTGATCTGTGGTTTATGTAAACCAGGAACCACAAATCTGCAGTTTACGTAAACTGGGAATCACTGATCTGTGGTTTATGTAAACTGGGAACCACAAATCTGCATTTAACGAAACCAAGAACCACTATTCCGTCGTTTATGTAAACCAGGAACCACAAACCTGCAGCCTACATGAATGGGGAACCACTAATCTGTAGTTTAAGTAAATCTGAAATGACTAATCTGCAGTTTACATAAACTGGGAGCCCTTAACCTGTGGCTCATGCAAACTGAGAACACACATCTGCAATTTACTTAAACCGGGAACCAGTAATCTGCAGTTTATGTAAACCAACAACCACAAGTCTGCAGTTTATGTAAACCAAGAACCATTGATCAGTGGTTTATGTAGACCAAGAACAACTAATCTGTGATTTATGAAACCGAGAACCACTAATCTGTGCTTTATGTAAACCGAGAACCATTAATCTGTGGTTTATTTAAACCAAAACCACTAATCTGCTGTTTATGTAAACTGGGAACCACTCATCTGTGGTTTATGTTAACCAGAACCACTAATCTGTGGTTTATGTAAACTTGGAACCATTAATCTGCAGTTTATGTAAACCAAGAACCACTAATTTGTGATTTATGTAAACTGAGAACCACTAATCTGTAGTTTATGAAAACCAGGAACCACTAATCTGCAGTTTATGTAAACCAGGAACCACTAATCTACAGTTTATGTAAACCAGGAACCACTAATCTGCAGTTTATGTAAACCAGGAACCATTAATCAGCAGTTTATATAAACCGAGAACCACTAATCTGTGGTTTATGTAAACTGAGAATCATTATATGTGGTCTATGTAAACCGGTACCAATAATCTGTGGTTTATGTAAACCAAGAACCACTAATCTGTGGGTTATATAAACCGAGAACAATTGATATGTGGTTTATGTAAACCAAGAAACAATAATCTGTGGTTTATGTAAACCGAGAACCACTAATCTGTGGTTTATGTAAATCAGAACTATTAATCAGTGGTTTACGAAACCAGAAACAACTACTAATCTGTGGTTTATGTAAACTGGGAATCACTAATCTGCAGTTTACGTAAACAGGGAACCACTAATCCGTGCTTTATGTAAACCAGGAACCATAAATTTGTGGTTTATGTAATCCGGAACCACTAATCTGTGGTTTATGTAAACCGAGAACCATTAATCTGCAGTTTATGTAAACCAGGAACCACTAATCCGTGGTCTATGTAAACTGGGAACCATAAATCTGCAGTTCATATAAACTGGGAATCATTAATCTGTGGTTTGTGTAAACCAGGAACCACAAATCTGCAGTTTTACATAAACCGGGAACCACTAATCTGTGGTTTATGTAAACTAGGAACCACAAATCTGCAGTTTACATAAACTGGCAACCACTAATCTGTGATTTATGTAAACCAGGAACCACAAATCTGCAGTTTATGTAAACCGGGAACTGCTAATCTGTGGTTTATGTAAACCAAGTACCATTAATCTGTGGTTTATGTAAACTGGCTGATCTGCAGTTTACGTGAACTGGGAACCACTGATCTGTGGTTTATACAGTGGTTTATACGGTGCCAGTGGCTCAGTAGGTAGCACACTCGCCTCTGAGGCCTGAGATCAGAGGGCTGTGGGTTCAGTTCTGCCATCTGGCACTTGCGTAATATCCCAGTACTGACACTGTAGTGCAGTATGAGAGGGTGCTGCACTTCTGAGGTGCCGTCTTTCAGATGAGACATTAAACTGAGGTTCCATCTGCCTGGATTAGTGGTAGTTCAGGTGGATGTTAAAGATCCCATGGCACTTATCGAAAAGAGCATGGGAATTTCCCGGTGTCCTGGCCAAATTTCCTCATTCACTTAAAATACCACCAACAGCTTAATCTGGTTCAATGTCAGTTGGCATTCATCTGTATCCCTCCCCAGGTCATGCCTGAAAATAGGCAGGATTTGTCTAGTGCACTTACCGGTCAACAAAAACTAAATAAAAATAAAATAAATTTAAACCAGGAACCACTAATCTGCGGTTTATGTAAACCGAGAACCACTGCTCTGCAGTTTATGCAAACTAGAAACCGTGGATCTGTAGTTCACATAAATCTGGAATCAAAGCACTAGTCTGCAATTTATGTAAACCACAAGTTGCTAACTGGCATTCTAAATAAAAGGCACAAGTCCCTGTTAGAATTACAGAATTCTGCTTCTGGTGGAATTCCATGGAATATGGTAGAATTTCCAAAATTTCATGAAATGCTGTTGGAAGAGAAATTTGGAAATTCTACAAAGCTAGGAGGTAGTATAGCATAGTGGTTAACACCACTGAGCTGCAAACCTGGAGAACTGGGTTTGAATCCCATAATCACCTGTTGTGTATTGTGTGATCATATGCAAGTCACTTAATTTCCCTGTGCTCCTAATGATGCATCTGGAAACAAGCCCAGCATTGTGTGTCTTCCTGGCCATTATTGTATTAAAAAGTGCTCTTGTAGGGTGAATGCCACTGGAGGCAAGATTAGTGTGTCTCCTGGACAAAAATTATATTACCAAAAAAAAAAAAAAAAGCAGTCCTGTATGGCGAATGCCACTGTTAATTTCAACACAGTTGTATTGGTCATTGAGCATGTCTGTCACCCCAGTTTGTATTTTGCCTTGACAATTAGCCTGCACAATAATTTTCAATTAAATAATCTTACAGTGACTGTTACAGGAGAATAGGGTTATGCGTGTCTGAGTAGCAGGATGTGTCTGTGTTCCTGCTGATAAAGGCAATGCTTTCGGTTTAAGAAACAAAAAACATTGTCTGGTGATTTCAGGGATGATTGTGAAAACTGTAGCAGTTTGAAACCTGTTTTCTGTTGTTGTTGTTGTAATTTTTCTCTAGCATATGGAAGCCCTGTTACAGCTCCTTAGCAAGTTGAGACATAAAGCTCTGTTCATGATCTAGTGGTGTTTTAAAGAACAGAAGTAATGGACAATAGCAATGTATTTTATTGCCAAACCACACAAGGGTGAGGGTCCTGGACTTTAGGAGGTGGATTTTAAAGAAATGGAGACTCTCAGAAACTGTCTTATTGGGGAGGGATTGCCTCGGAGGGTAGAGGCACAGTGAAGAAAAGTAAGAGAGGGCATAATTAAGAAAACCAACCTCTGCATGAAGGAAGTCAGTAAAAAATCTGACCGCTATGGCTTTTAGGGAAGTGGCTATGGTGGTGAGGAAAACAGGGGGCATTCAGGAGGTGGGGAAGCATACAGGAAGAAAGACAGGGAGGTATACTGAGTAAAACAGAGGGAAGCAGGAAAGACAGAGAGGGACAAAGCTGCACATAGAGGAAATGGTAGCTAAAGGGGATAAGACTTTCTTCAGGTACATAAGTGAGGAAAGGAAAGCAAGGGAAGGGACAGCGGATGAGGAGGGCAGCAGGGGAGACAGCCAGAAGAAGATGAAGAAAATGCAGATATCCTGGACAGCTACTTCTGCTCAAATGTCACAGTGGGGGGTCAGACCACCAGGGAGCAGCAGGAACAAAGGAGGGATGACATAAGTCCATTTTCAGATGAAAGAGTCCTGAACAGACTTGCAGCTGTGAAAGTGGTCAAAGCTATGGAACCAGGTGGGATACACCCAGTGGTACTTACGGAACTCAGGGAGGTGCTAACTGCCCCGCTGATGGCCTTATTCAACAGCTCAATGAAACCGGTGTGGTTCAGGGACTGGAACAGAGCAGACGTGGTCCCTCTTCATAAAGAGCAGCAGGAGGAGGAGGCTAGCAACTACAGGCTGGTCAGTCTTACATCAGTGGGTAAATAATGGAAACCCTGTTAAAGGAAAGGTTGGTAGAATGCCTTGAATCCAATGGGCTACAAAACCAAAAAGATTCATGGGGGCAGGGCAGGTTAGTCCAGACAAATCTGATTGATTTCTTTGATTCAGTGACCAGGAAATAGATCAGGGAGGGCAGTGGATGTGGCCTATCTGGACTTTAGCAAGGCATCTGACACTGTGCCACACAGGAGACTGATAAAGGAATTTAGCAGCCTAGGGTGGGACCCAAAGTGGTAAACTCAGTAAGGAACTGGTTAATGGATAGATGACGGAGGGTGGTGGTTAACAGCACTCACTCTAATGAGGTAAGAGTGACCAGTGGAGTGCCACAGGGCTCTGTACTGGGACTACTCCTCTTCAATGTCTTCATAAATGACATTGCAGAAGACCTGGAAAGGAAGGTATGTCTTTTTGCGGATGTCATCAAAATTTGTAATAGGGTGGACACTGGGGTGGATAGAATGCATAGGGACCTTCAGAAACCTGAGGAGTGGTCAAGAGCATGGCAGTTAGAGTTCAGGGCCAAAAGTGAAAAATCGTGCACCTAGGGCATAGGAACCCAGGAGTTGAGTATAGGGGTGGGAGATATTGACAGTCACTAAGCAGGAAAGGGACCTGAGGGTTATCATGTCCATGACCGCAAAGAGGCAGGTAGTGTGACAAAGCAGTGAGTAGGGACCAGCAGGAATGCTGGATGCAAAGGGAGAAATCTCCAGCAGGAGGGAGGGTAGTGTTGCCACGGTGTCGCTGCGCTTGGGGACCCCACCTGGAGTATTGTGTCCTGTTTTGTGGGCCACCTCAGAAAGAATATAGACAGGTTGGAGGAAGTCCAGAAAAGGGCAACTAAATGGTACAGGGGCTGCATGAAAGCCCAATGAGGGAGAGTGAGTGATCTCAAAATGTACACCCTGAAACAGAGGAGAGGGAGCATGGACATGATAGAGATCTGCAAGTAACACATGAGGTGAATATGAAGCAGGAGGGGTCTCTTTCAAATGAGGTGGAGCACCAGAAACAGAGGCATGCAATGAAGCTGGGGGGGGGGAGGAGGGATGTGAAAATACTGTTTCACTCAAAGAGTGGTAGATGCCTGGAACAGACTGCCTGCAGAAGTGGAGGAGGAAAAACATGCATGAGTTAGTGTCAGCAGAGACAGACTAGGCTGGGACCATCTGGGCAGTCTGGTTGACCCAAGCAGTCCTTTTCTGCAGACAAATTCTGTTTTATATTTCTGCATTTCCATGCATGTAGTTGTCTCTGTATAGTGGAGTGATGTCTTCAGCTGCCCTCTACTGGTGGCAACTCAGAATTCAGTTCCGTGGATTTCTTTAACAACACTTTTATCTTGTATGTAAAAATATGTAAAACAATATTTTAAATTTAGAAACGAGTGGGAAAAAAGAACAACTATTAGGCTAATGAGTAATAATAATAAGTTTAGACTTCTTCGCTGTTCATTACTGGTCATCTTCCCAAATGGGCAGAAGTGAAATACTTTTTGTCCTGGAAAGATGTGTTGCAGCGGAGAGAAACAAGCATTTGTGAATGCCGACTGTTTGCTGGCATATATTTGCTGTACAGGTGTGCGGTACTGAGATTGCTTAGGCAATAATTAGGAAAATAATAGCACGAGTTATGATACAGCCAATAACGTTACAGGATTTTTATGACTCTTAAAACTCTTAGAGACCAGACGTAAGAGGGAGATATGTTACTCATGTATAAAACTATGCAAAATCCTACATTAATGGGTCCATGTGGCATTAAAAATGAAGTAAGATAATAATATGAAACAACTCAGTGTTCCAAGAGTCAACTCAGTTAAGCAACATAACTACAACACTGTAAGATCTGCCAGAATCTGGAATTCTTACCAAATTATATTGTACATGCACCCAATTTTGAACTTTAAAAACAGCTAGATGCCGCCCAGTGGCACTGAGGGCTGAGGCACTGGCCGCACTTCTCGTGGTATGCCAGCAGCCCATGTTCGGGAATGAGCACAGGCCACCGAGGGTCAGCAGGGGAGGAGAAGGATTGAGCATCCAATGGACTGCTCTCCATCTCCAGGAGGGGTCCTCAGTAGTTGGCACTTGCCTGCTCCCTAGTGGAGGCTGGGGAGCAGGGATGCCACACTATAGAAGGAGGAGTTGGGGCAGATGCTTGGAGGAGCATGTGGACGATGCACGATCCTCTCCATGGTTGTCATTGCATGCCCCAACTCCTGGGGCATAAAGCCAAGAAAAAAGGATGAGCTGTGACACTATGGTGGAGGGTGCCTTGCAGTCTCCACTCCTGGCCAGCCACGGCACCAGTGCACTGGGTCCAGTCCTCAGTGGGGTTTGAGAACCCACCAGCCCCACCAGGAGGGTAAGCCCTGGAAGTCAGGTCAGCACCAGGGGACAGGGCTAGGGCTCTTCGGGATGTCAGCCGGCTAATAGGAGGAGATAAAAAGACAGCAAAAAAAGAAAAACAGCTAGATGAATTCCTTGTTCAGCACCATCAGGGATAATAACCCCACTAGTAGTGGAAGACAATTCAATGGGCTGACAGCCTAATTTGTCTTTAAAAGCCAAGTATTACCAAGTATTCTATATTTTTCCTCTTCTACAGTAGTTTACATAATTGCAGAAGTATTTAGTATTGGATTTGGTATTTTGTAATGGAATTATTCTACTTTTTGCTCTGTTTGTATTAAACTAGCACTTGTTTTATAGCTATAATAATCAATGTTATTGAGCTGTGTTTAACCCTTGCTGTGCCACCAGTGTGGATACACATCCTAAAACCTATCGTTCTAAATCTTCTGACAGCCTGAGGGTTAATAGTGTTTGGATGGGTTCATATCATTACCTACGTAGTATTTAGTGATTCAATAGTAAGTCCTGAGTCTTATTCGGGACTTGTGCTGGACAATCATAGACCTGAATATAAGTCTTTGGACACGGCACCTCCCTTGATTTAATTTAAATATAATTTAGGTATTTATATTGAAGGACTCATTGTGCCTGCAGGTAAGTCCAATATGTTGTTTGAAAGATGTTTTCATGGGCTTTTAGAATTTGAGGAACATGACAGACTTTTCTGCCCCTTTCAGGTGTGTATCTTACTCTACAGATTATCAGCCCTGCAGTCTTTAAATACCATTCCTTTTCCTTGTTTGAAAATTACTTTTGTTCTATGAGAGTTTGGAGCGGAAGCCGATTATATCAAAAATGGGAGCCGCTTTGATTCAGATACTTTTGCAATCTCACACAGTCAATCATATGTTTTTCAGCATTTGTAAGGTGGAATTGTATCTGTCCAGTGTCTTGTGATGCAATGCTTTGCATTTATCAAAGGTTAATTTAGAAATTTCCCCAGGGTTCCCTCTATGCACTCGAATTCAGTCATGGAAGTCCACAGTAGCAGGGCTATGCAGGTGCTTAATTCTGTTAGTGTAATTCATCGGAATGGCAATTCCACTTTAGAAGTTATTTTTTAGCTTTTTTTTTTGAATTCTGTGAAATTCCAAAATCACTTCCATATAAACCACTACATAACTCTCCAGGGATCACGTAAACTGGATTGTGGAAAAGGAAAGAGCAGTTTATGTAAACTGCAGAGCATTAATCTGCAAATAAATTCTGGTTTCAAAATTTTGGAAATCAGCTACCAACAGAATATCACAGAATTAGTGGATGTTTCTGAAATTCTGTGGAATTCAATTCCATCGTAATTTGAAAGTTCTGCACAGTCCTGCCCTGTAGGGATAATTCTGGCCCAAAATTAATATTTAAACCTAATATTTGTCTAACTGTTTTAAGACTTCATTCTGTAATGATTTGATCAGATTGCAAGTAGAAATAACACAAGGAGTACCAGTTAGTGTAGTGTACCCATTACTTAAAGGAAATACATTTGCTTTGCATTTTATGTAATAAACACATCTTAGAATAATTTCTATTATACCTGTATATTAAATTAAGCTATAAAGAAATGTCAAATTCTACTTCCACTGACATTTTGTGAAAATTTGGAATTCCATCTAATTCTGCCAGAAGCAGAATTCTGAAATTTTCAAGCAAACTTTTAACCACCAAATCATTATTTTACAGTATATGTGAAGTGGAGATTCATTTTCTGCAAACCATAGAATAGTATTCCATGGATTATATGGAGGGTTACCTAGACATGCTTTTTGGAATTCTGCAGAATTAAAAAATAAATTCAAAAAGCATTTCCAAAGCAGAATTTCATTCCACACAAATTCCATTAGTGGAATTCTGCATTCTGTACAGACCTAATATTAAACTGAATGTTGTTTGATTTTTTTATTAAAAGAACTTATAATTAAATTATTGGGTTATTTTAATTTATTCTCTGAAAATGTGGCCCATGTTCCTTTTCCCAACTTCATTTTAATTGCAGTAAATTGTCTTTTATTGTATAAAATCAAGCGTTAAATAGACTGGAGCACATTGATTGTCTTCCTGTTTCCTGCCAGTATCCCTTGCAAGATAATCAGTTTCTGGTTTTACAAATATTGATCCTGGCATGATTAACAATATTATCTTACTTTTACATAAAGAAAAAAAATCCCAATTTGTTTAACTGATTTTTCTTTCATTTGTTTGAATGACATGCAATAGTCATCTTTAAACAAGTCTCAAATGTGGCTGAAACATTTTATGCACCATTTAGTGTGTTCTAATCTGCTCCATTTTAAATAGGTACTGCCTGATTCCAATAAAAGGGTATTCATATATTCCATTTTACTTCTTGCTTAGAATTCACATGCCCTTTCAATTTTATTTTGGAAAAACTCTTAAAACTCATTTACCCAGGAGAACATCTCATACAATGGTTGCATATACAGTATAGGTTAAATATACACATATTCGCACTATATATACAGAGTATATAATTTATAAAACATAAGTACACATACTGGATCATAATTCAAAACAGTATTCAACATTTAAATAGTTAATTACCTAACATGGCTACATAATAAAACAATGGGGTGAGCATTAGGGTTTGCATCCCAGAGTCACACCCCTCACACCTATTCCTGCATGTAGGGTGGAGGTGGGGCCTTAGGGTTGGGAGCAAAGAATGGGGTGAGGGTTGGTTGGAAGCCAAGGGTGGGGGTGGGGTCTTAGGCTTTGGAACCCTAAGATGTCATTTCCCTACTTTTTAGGCTTCATCCCTAATGGTGCATTAATGGAGTTTCTTGCAGTGAATATACAGTATACATATTCCTCCTCATTAATCATACTAATTGTATATTCTGTTTATACAACACCTGTGGGTCTGTATTCAGGAAGATATTAGATTCTCACCAGACCCTGCGTGAGTATATCAGATATCTTCAAGTTGGGTATGTCACAATGGATATCTTTACAGGCTGGGTATGTCATAAAGGTTTGGAATTAATTTAGAATGTTCAGCCTCAGAAGCAGTATTCACGAATTCAAATGCAAATGACTTTAAAATGAAAAAATTATAGCATGGTACTGTGAGCATGAAAGATGTTCAGCATAAAATATCTACAAAATGAGTGGTGTTTTATTTACAGGTGCCTTTTATTTTATGTTTTTATAACTTGCAAAAAAACAGCAGAAAATTCAATTTGTTTTACTTTTTCGAGAAACAAATGTGAATAACTTTCTAACAAAAAACAATAGCATGGTACTGTGAGCACAACATTTGTTCAGCACTGAAAGAGCTACAAATGAGTGGTGTTCCATTTACAGATAGTTTTAATTTTTTTATAATCATCAAAAAACAGCAGAAAATTATTTTTTTCTCACTTGCAACAAAACAAATACAAATAACTTTAAAACAGGAGTAAGAGACCCACACTTGTACAAATCAAATTTGACATGGTAGGAATGAGATAGCAGAAACCTCTTCACGAACTGTCACTAAGCTCTTGATATCCTTCGTGTGGTGACGCTCTCAAGGTCAGAGGGAATCAGAACCCTTCTGTTGCAGAACATACTGGCTGTGCATAGTTGCCCATCCAGTATTCTCTATATAAAATCTAAGTAATCTAAAATGGGTAGCATCTGTGCCTGTGCAATTCACTGTCACATCTCCCATGAAGTAATTAATCTTCACATAACAGGATTAGTATACTGTATGAAATACAGTTTATAATATTAGTATTTTACTGGCAGTTGTTGATGCCCAGCATATAGCCATCATTATCATCACCACTTTATTTTTAAAAGCACCCTTCAGAGCTCAGGGTGCCCTTACAATTTAAAACATAAGATAACCTATACACATAGACACATATTCACAACTTCACACATAATTAAAATATTCATAGCATTCATTAAATTATGAGCAGCTGTCTAGTAGAGGCTTTAGTATTATATATCAGTATTATAGGCCCAAAAGAGCCTGGGTAAATAAGTGTTTTTTAATGCTGTTTTAAAACTCTCTACTTTCAGGCAATCTCGTATCCGATGAGGTAGAGAATTCCACAGGGTCGGGGCCATAAAGCAAAGGCTTTCACTCTGGATGTTTTCAGATGGACACTGGGAATCTCCAGCAATCCCTCATTGGAGGATCAGAGTGGGCAGAAGGGCAGTAGGGGAGCAGGAGATCTTGCAGTTAACCTCAGTAAATTAGTTTTGTACCATCTCTCTATGTGTTGAATTAGGGTAGCTAACTGAATGCAGCACTATTTCTGTACAATGCCACCTGCTGACTCTTTAGCAACCCAGCAGATAACACTCTGGGCTCAATTCACAAACCCTGATTGGCGCGGAAGCCCCAGGAGCACTGAAGATAAGGTGCAAAGGGTTTGCGGCAATCACCCAGCCTGTGATTGGGAATTTCAAGCCATGCACCAGGTGACACAAGTTAGACCAACTTTTTCTGGCCTGACTTGCAGCATTCCGGGGATTGTTTTACGGGCTTGTGCCAGATATTTGGCTACGTTCCTGTAAGACATGGTAACTGTCCCAATTGAGCCTGACATTTGAGAACTGGGCACAGTTGTGGCAAAGGGTTGCGAGCACTACCTGAACCTAAGTGCTGTGACACAGGGCTGGGCACTAGCCTTGCGTCATGCTTTGAAAATTGAGCCCGTGTATTTTAGCATTTATAAACAGGGACACCAAGTGACATCAAGCATTACAACTAGAGTTGTGCAGAATGTCAATTCCACTTGTAAATGCTTTTCGAATTTCTTTGTTGTATTCTGTGGAATTCCAAAAGTGTTTCAGATCACAGTGGAAAAGAAATTCACTGTTTATGTAACCTGCAGATTGCTAATACACACATACAAAAAAATTCTGCATTCAAAATTTCAGAATTCTGTTATTGATGGAATTAGGCAGACTTTTCCAAAACTCTGCAGAATTCCATTACATCTGAATTTGAAAATTCTGTACAGCCCTAATTACAACTAGTTGCAACTGAGGTTATTGTGACAGTAGTATCAGGATATCTTCAGTCATGATAGAACCCAATGTCCTGTACCACTGTACAGCAGGCAACAGTCTTCAACATGGTCTGAAAAATTGCCAACATAAGCCCTTTCCTTTTCTGTTGCCCCCACCCCCGTTTCTTTCTAAGAGCAGTTGAAGCCTTCTATCTAAAGCACACTTTCCTTGCTTAATGCATTTTTGGTCACGTTGTGCCTGTCTTTCATGACAGCATGCCAAAACACTCAACAAACCAAGAAATCATATAAGCTTGTGAATAGAAAGACAGAAACAGAACAGAAACATAGAAGCAAAGTAACACAGACAAACAGAAACAAAAACATAATAACATAGAAACAGAAACAAAGACACAAAGTAACATAAAAACATGGAAACAGAAACATAGAAACATAAAAAACAAGGTAACATAGAAACATAGTAACACAGTAACCTAGAAACACAGAACATTGCAGCAAGGAAGGCCTTATGCACTGTGTAATGATATCTGCACCCCAGGGGTCTATAACCTTTCCCCACCATGTCCAGCCAGCTAATATAACTAGCTCTTATGTCCATCCTACCCCTCTTAAATCCCTCCGCTGTTTCTGTACTGACTGCTTATTCCACTTCTACATCTCCCACTCTGTGAAGAAGTACTTTTCATTGCCTTCCTTAACCTATCCCTCAATTTTTCTTGTTCCTCCTGGTATTAATGTTTCCCCTCTGTGTGACCAGCTTGCTTGTGTTCACTTTCTTTATAAAATGGCAAGAAGAAAAACTAGAAATTTCATTGGCATAGAGATGTCACCTGACTGTGCATTAAATCTCTATAAATGCACTGATACATGCTGAATTTCCTTTTCCTCCCCAATAAACCGTAAGTGTAATAAGCCCCTCCAGGGTGTGCATCATAGTATTTTTAATGCACTTGCCAGGGTGTAAGGACACTCGCCTTCAGCCCCAAGCCTTACTATCACCCTGGGGCATGCATTAAAATCCTATAATGCATGCCGTGTCATGGATTATTATTTACTTCTTCCATATGGCTTATTACTTACTTCTTCCCTGTATGCACTTAAAACAGTTCAATGATGTTCCTCCCTCCTGGCCTCCAGTAAGTACCTGCTGGGGCTCATCAGTCTCTGCTCATGCATCCTACCCTGCTGATCACATATCATATTGGTCACCTTCCTTTGCATCAGCTCCAGTTTGCTTATGTCTTTCCTGAGGTAGGGTTCCACAAATGCACAGTTTTCCAGTTGCCATACACAACACTGCTCCGCATAGGCGCGAGTTACCTGAATGAATGGTGCAAGAAGGTCCCATAAACAGAACAGCACCAGTGTTATTTGTAGTCATTGTCAGCCTGAACACTGTCAAGTAGTTTCTCTGCATTTCATTGTGTTACTTCACCTAAAGGCGCTTTGAATCGCTTTATTAAAGGGCAACAAAATTGGGCAAAACATGTGACCCTAGCTTTTTTCACGTTAATAGATTCCAGACATCTTCCAGTTTCATTTGCTGGTAAAATTTAATTCCATCAACATGTGAGTACTTTATAAATGGTTTAATTTAGTTGCTTTTAATTTTTGAGAAAAAGATGAACACCATTTTGGCTTAGAAATACCATTGTAGACTGGGTAAGGGTTAGGATCGAGAAAATCACAAAACGCTGATGGTGGGCAGTATAGGCGGTAGCAGGAAAAGTAGATTTTACAACTATGCTAATATTTTTTATTAACTGTAGCCGAAAGTTGCTTTTCAGAAAAACAGTTTTCCTTGCACTGCAGCTGTAAGTCATGTCCTTTTCCATGATTTTTATGTTACGCACTTGCGCAGCCAACATCATGGGACAGTGCAGCTTTGAGGCGTGGTCACTGTTGGTGAATGCAGGGCACGCACCAGTAGGTGTGTCCCTCGTTCCCCAATCAGCCTGCATGTCAGTGCCACACTATGCATACATAATGTGGTGAGCACATCTGAGAAAAGATCTGCTGCAATCCAAGCAAAGTTCGTCAGATGCAGCGGTCCCTTCCTACGTCGCCGACATTATCAGCATGGTGGATGGCTGGCCAGCCAACAACAGACTTCAAGGTGCCCAATCCCTGTCAGTCTACCCCCTACTTTCTTTGTGTGCCGGAGGCCGTTCTCAGTCAACATAAAAACCACCCCCATTGCTAAATGCCAAAGGGGTTCCCAATCCCCTCGGCTCACCCCCTTTCTTTGTGTGCCGACGTGGTGCCCAATCCCCATCGGCATAACTTCCTCCACCTTCCCTGTTGTGTGCCAATGAGGATGCACAATCCCCATTGCTACAGACCCTAAACATTTAGGTGGCATGCTGGGAGCCCACCCCAGCATGCCAAGTCCCCAGAAATACAAAAACTGTCCCATGATGTTTTTTTTTCCACCTGTAAAACAAAATGGTCCCTTGTAGTCTTTCTGACCCTAGCTGCACCCACCCTGCCTCCCCACCCCCCTCAGCTCATACTTACCTCCGAGGTCGGCGTGGCCGATCATCGGTGGACTGGGAACATCTGCACTCTTCAAAGCCGACCCTTGAACTGAGGAAATGCCCGGTGGCTGTATAATGGAATAAATAGGTTTTTCAATTTTGCTGCATATCTCCAGGCATTTTGGGAATTTTGCCACATTTTCAACATGGGGTTTTGGGACCCCTCCTCATGAATTCTTGCACTGTCATGGCATTATTCGGTCCTGAAAGGTGATTTCGCAGTCACAGCGTGGAATCACCTTTGGGGCTAAGTAACAAAATGACAGTTCCACTGTTCATGGGAGGGGGCTCTCAAAAAGCTATGTTGTAAATTGGTGGGAAAAATCAAAAATGACTGTTTTATGAGCTCATTACGCAGTTGCTACGCACACTCATAAGTTAGTGAATTCACAATATGTTCATGCCAGATTCTCAACATTGCCATTTTACCACACCTTCTTGTGAACTGTTCAGCTGTCATTTTTCACATCCTGGCCGAAATGTGTTTTCGACTACCGGCGAGAATAGCATGGTTGCTGTGCAAAATCACTGTTCAGGACACATTACAAAAATGACAGTGACACTGTTCATGAGCAGAGGTCCTAAAATGCCTGTGTTGAAAATTTGGTGACAATACTCCATAAAATGACTGTGTTATGAGTGTGCATTGTGCAGTTTGCACGCACTCGTAAGTTATGCAAACTTATAATATTTTCACTCCAGATTTTCAACAGTGCCATTGTTCTACACCTCTAATGAGCAGTACAGCTGTCATTTTCACATCCTCACCAAAATCTGTTTTCACAGTTCCGCACACAAAGCGCAGTCGTTGTGGAAAGCCCTTGTTGCGACACATTATGAAAATGGCAATGACACTGTTCACTAGCAGATGTCCTAAAATGCCTATGTTGAAAATTTGGGGATGAGAGTCAGTAAATTAGTGTTTTACAAGCGGCTTAGCAGTTTGGCACACATGCTTGTGACTTTGTAATTTATAATACTTTCACTCCAGCTGTTCATCATTGGCATTTTCCTACCTCCTTATGAACAGTACAGCTGGCTGAAATGTGTTTTCACATGTCAGTGCAGAATTGCACGGTCACTGTAAATCACTTTCGGGACAGTTCGAGGAAATGACGGTGACACTATTCATCAACAGAGGTCCTAAAATGCCTATGTTGAAAATTTTGTGCGAAGTCCATACAATGACTGTGTTGCAAGAGTGCATTACGTAGTTTCTACTGCACCTTGTAACTTCGCAATCTACAATATTCTCTTGCCACATTTCCACCACTGGCATTTGTGCACACCTCATTATGAACAGTCCAGCTGCCATTTTCCACAGCCTGCCCAAACGCATTTCCACAGCTTTGCCACACAATGGCTTACTCACTGTGCAAAATCACCTTTGGGACACATTAACAAAATCACAGTGCTATCGTCCTCCTCGCCACTGCCAATGCCAGCGCAACAACATTCGGCATTGACAAATGCTTGTTATTTCTGAAATAACTACCAAGCAAAGCAACACAGAACAGTGTCCCAGCATATCATACTGGTGGTGGGGGGATGGCTATGGTTTAGGGTTGTGCAGAAAGAATAGAATTCTGCATAATTTCATCAAATTCCACAGCATTCCACTGCCAGGAAAATTCCAACATTTCAAAGGAAATGGTTTTCGCTAGTTTTCAAATCTACAGTGTCCATATTCTTTTTCTGTAATGCACAGAAAGTTATTCCATTGTTTACATGCTCCACAGGAAATTATTCTGAGGTTTACGCAGAAATTTTTTTTGGAATTCTGCAGAATTTTAAAATAAATTACAAAAAGCATTTCAGAAGTGGAACTGCCATTCTGTATGGATCCTAGTTGCAAAACTTCACATTCTGCCCAGCCCACTATGGTTACCAGTGCCAGTTGAAGGTGATGTCAACAGTGCCATTCTTAGGGGATGCCAACAGTGCCATTCTTAGGGTGACACCAACAGTGACATTCTTAGGGTGACACCAACAGTGCCATTCATAGGGTGACACTAACAGTGCCATTCTTAGGGTGATACCAACAGTGCCATTCATAAGGTAATGCCAACAGTGAAATTCTTAAGGAGATGCCAACAGTGCCATTCAAAGGGTGATGTCAACAGTGCCATTCATAGGGGTGATGCTAACAGTGCCATTCTTAGGATGACACCAACAGAGCCATTCTTAGGGTGATGCCAACAGTGCCATTCTTAGGGTAACACCAGCAGTGTCATTCTTAGGGTGATGCCAACAGTGCCATTTTTAGGTACCACCAGCAGTGCCATTCTTAGGGTGATGCCAACAGTGCCATTCTTAGGGTAACACCAGCAGTGTTATTCTTAGGGTGATGCCAACAGTGCCATTCTTAGGGTACCACCAGCAGTGCCATTCTTAGGGAGATGCCAACAGTGCCGTTCTTAGGGTGATGCCAACAGTGCCATTCTTAGGGTAACACCAGCAGTGCCATTCTTAGGGTGATGCCAACAGTGCCGTTCTTAGGGTAACACCAGCAGCGCCATTCTTAGAGTGATGCCAACAGTGCCGTTCTTAGGGTAACACCAGCAGTGCCATTCTTAGGGTGATGCCAACTCTGTGCTGCATGATCATTCAACCCAAGGAACATCGCACCATGATTTTTGTTTTCATGCATCTTTTGATCACCTGCCATCACCATTGCCTAATTTTGGGCACCTTGATGAGCTGTCCCTGGCCCAACTGTCACTTCTCCCACCCTGGTGTGCGAATTTGCACGAGGGGAGGAACCCAAGTGAGCCAGGGGCCATCATGATCAGTGGCAGTGCAACCTAGCCTTTTCAATGTTTTTCTCCTCCCTCTCCTCAGACATTCTGGTGCAGGCAGCGCGTCCCCACACACACCCTCAGGCATATGTAGTGACACCCTGCAAGGCATACAAGCTCCCTCGACCCAGAAGTGCTACCCAGCCACCTGACCTTACTCTCAAGTTTGATCCTGAACCAGGGAACCATGCCACAAATTTACGAGCTGAAATAAATCACCTGGATGGTTGCAAAATGGCATCCTGTATGAAAATCGTACACATGCCGAAAAACTTGCAGGTGCAAAAGGAAGCTATCCTTGTGCAGTAATACTGCCACCCATATGCATTTTTTAAACATCAGAAAATGCTGCTCTAAGAGTAAATACACTGTAGAAGGCAGGGATCCAGCTTCATGCAAATGAACGTAGCAACAAAGCACTGTTGGACTAGAAGTACAGTAAAGACAGACATGACGGGCTTACACCATTCTTGTCATGAATCTTGTGAAGTCTTTATTATTTTTTCATTTTTGGTAACTGGATAAGGACCACTAGGTACAGTGCCTGTTTTGAGGGGTGACCCAGGAGCACTGGGGTGGTTAAGTGACTGGCTCAGTATCCACAGTATGAAAGTGGAGGTTGTGGGATTCAACCCCTGTCTGTTGGATGTTCAAGCTGATTCACAGCTCATTGCTCTAAATTCTAGGCTATACTACCAGTGTCCATCCAGAACAACAGTGGCAATGTTTCGCAGCCTACAAAGTCACTTTTTAACAAAAAGAAAAATGCAGGATGGCCCAACTGTGATCTCCTAATGTACAGATGTTTTTTTTTTCTTTTTTAATCCAATTGCAGATTCAATGTTTTGTATTCAAGAGGTCTTTTTTATTATTTAGTCTTTGGTATCCAGGTAAGGCCCGTGAGCACAAGTGCCTGTTTTTAGGGGTGACCTGTGAGCACCCTGGGAGGTTAAGTGACTTGCTTAGAGTCACACAGTATGCAAGTGGAGGTTGTGGGAATCAAGCCAGTCTGCTGGATGTACCAAGCCCATTCACAGCTCATTACTTTAACCTCTAGGCTATACTGCCAGCCCTGATACCTTCTAAATGGACGAAGATTGTCCTAGGCTATCTGCTCATCTTTTCAAATATACTGGGTATCTCTCAGCTAAGTCCCTGCATGGATTTATCTCCATTGCTGATTTACTGTGTGTGTTTGACAACCTGGCTCTCCCCAAGCCACAAGAAAGCTCCCTTCGATGTCTATGGATGTGCAGTGTATGTCCTGGATAGTGTTGCTCGGATAGTATCCGAGCAATCGATACCACCAGATCTCTGCCAGGCAGCGCATCCAGCCACAGATCCCATCTCCTGGATCCAGGTCTGATCCTCCAGATCCTTACATCAGATCCCTGGATCAATGCAGGATCCAGTGTCAGATCCCTGGATCTGGTGTCAGATCCCTGAGTGGAGCGTCAGATAACTTCGGGATCCGACCTGGGATCTGACTTCTGAATTCGCCTGATCCCAGGTCGGATCCCACTCAAATAATGCCCCCATCCGATGGATCATAGTTGGATCCATGGAGGCACTATCTGAGCAACACTAGTCCTGGACTTTATGTCTATATTGCACACTAATTTAGGATACTTTTAATGCTTTTTAAACCAATGAACATCATACACAAATACCAGCAAAATAGCATAAACTCTATGAAGCAAAGATGAAATAAAATAGAAAAGGTTTGAAACTAGCCATTGATTGCCCTTCCACCCTTCTCCAGTGCAGGCCAGAAACCAGTCATGAGCTGAGTGTAAACCCAGTAATGTCTGGCCCGTGTGGGGTTTGCATCTCAGAGGGACTGTGGTCTGCCTGACTGTCTCTACCATACTCCCTTCCTCTTTTTCCTCTTACTCCTCCTTTTCCTATTACAGTCCGCACTGGTTTCTACTCACCTTTTTCACATTCTTCACCACTTCTACCATTCTTCAGTACGGGCCAGGAAACCAGACACGGGCTGGTGTGCATCCAGCCATGTCCAGCCCTTGTGGGGTCTGCATCCTAAAGGGATGATGTTTGCCTCTCTGTCTCTACTATACTCCCCCTCCTATTCATCCCTTCCTCCTTTTCCTATTACAATCCACACTATTGCTCCCATCTGTCATCACCCCTACCCCCCATGCTCTGTCCTCTATTTCCACTTTAAAATTGTTCATTCCTATTACTAAGGGACATGCTTCCCATACCGCACCTTGTGATTCATTTTCATTGCCTTTGCCCTCCTCTAGTCCACATTCCTTTCTACTGTACCTGACTGTTTCAGTGAGAGTTTATCACTCTGTCAAGTTTTATGTTGGGAAGATTTGTTTTGTTGTAAAAATCAGTTGTACTTACCCTTGTCCCTTCCCCCAAACGCATCTGGAAATGAGCTAATTCAGCTGAGTATGCCTTTCCTCTTGAAACTTTTCAAACAAATCGGCAAATAAATGATTGATTTACTTGGCTTGCAAGGGGATAGCAACAATGGCCACAAGGTGGCACTGTAAGATAAGGCTTGAAACCATTTTTGCAAATGGTGTATAGGAAGATGCTAAGAACTGTGCGACTTATATACTTATATTCACTTATATTGAAAGAAATAGTTGTAGCAAACATTTCTTAGCCATGAAGGGGTTAAAACACTAGGGATCAGCTGTTTTTTTCTCTTGATTTGCTTACTCCCCAACACCATATATAGATTGTCTGAGTCACAGAATGGTCTGCCGGCAGAGGTGGTGGGTGACAGAACTATAAATGGCTTTAAACACGCTAGGATACAGCTAAGGGTATAGTCGCTACTCAGCGCAATTAGGAGGCAGAAATATGGAGGACAAAGGGGAACAGGCTAAGAGACGACCCCAGAGACACTATAGGCCTCAGGGTATGATTGGGTAATATCTGCAGACTAGATGGGTCATTGGTCTTTTTCTGCTGTTATCATTTATGCTTGATGTTTCTATATAAAAGAATACATGGGTGAGCACGTGTAGACACTCCCAAGCTGTTGGATGCTATGTAAACCTCAAGGTGAAGACTGAAGGGTTTATAAAAGCATCCACACTGAGGGTGCATGTAATATTCTATGACACACACCTACCCATCTTTGTTTTTTATAATTACTGTCTAGCATTTTAATAAGGAGGGATTCACAGAGACAGAGACTGCTCAGTTACATAAAGTCATTGTGGAACTCCTAGATCAGTGACATAAACTTTAAATTGTTTGGTTTTAAATGGTGAAAATTCAGCTGCTTTTCTCTGAGGTACACAACTTGTTTAAAACAAGAGGCAGCTGGGTTACTGGGGCATGCAGTTTCAGCAATGCAAGTCTGATTGACAGCTCACAGTTACATGACCAGTTGTAAGACAAGTTATTTAGTAATTAAAAATGATGGCCTGTAATTATATAGAGAATAATACATGGGTGGGCATGTATAATCAGAATTTTATACACACCTGAGGTGTGGATTACTACTTTAACCCCATTTTGGGGGCTTACCTTAAGTACCTCCTGGGCTCCACTGATGCCCCACTGCTTGGCAGATGTCCAGCAATAAAATTAAATCCATGTGCAGGAGGGTGCTGCTGTTGCTCTGCGTGTGCGTACATCCATACCACTGCGCTATCTCTTTAAGAGTTCTAACCCTTTGTACAGTGTAAATAGCCTGACCTGGCTCTGAGTGCGACAGAGCTCATAACCATCCAGGCATTACCCAAATGACTCCACTCTGCAGTCACTAACAGTACAGAGGAGCCTTTCAAAGATCTGTAAATATTTACTTATAAATCCTTGTTGTTCTTAAGATAAAATATACTGTTTGGACTGCCAGTATCAGTCTTTTTCAATGGGAGCCTGTGGGGGTTGTAGGATCACAGATGGTCCAGACACCGAACTTCAGGTTCAACACACAATCTCTATGTGATGTTTATTCAAAATACAGGAAACAAGTTTCTGCAATGTCATATTCCTTCTTCAGTGCATCAGTTTGCAGCAACAGACTATACATGTACTTTCTCTGCACTTAGTCAGCACCTACTGACACTGATCTCTGATCTAACTTACCAGTTGAGATGCAACTTCCACCCTATACGGGCCCATTTACTTGTGTAGTAGGGGCTCAAAAGGAAAAAAAAAAAACAAGCTATAGACAAAGAACCTCAATGCAGAATCACTGAAAAAGGGTCACCCTAAAGGGCATTGCAACAAATCAAGTTTCAAAGAAATACAACATCATACATACTTTCATAATGCAAAGCATCATGTGATATATGCAAATCACCATGAAATTTCAGACTTGATCAGTTTACAGCAATTTACATGCATTTTAGATAGCACAACTAACTTAATTTCTATGATAATCGCCTAGTACTTTTACCATTATCCAAAATGCCTAGTGCCATAGTATTTTCAACATTTACAGGTTTCATAAACATAAGGTATATTATGACATAGTGCTGTTACATACTAAATCCAACAACGATAAACCCAACCTGTTTTACATATGCTTGGAGGTCACCACAATAACCTCCTTGTACGAGGTCCTGAGAGGGAAATGAAAATTAAAAAGGACACTATAGCATAGTCAAGAAAGGGGAGGGAGTGCCCATAGGTGACCAAACTTATGGACTAGAAATTGTAAAGGGCAGAATAGACTAAGAAATAGAAGAACTGTTGCAACAGATTTAACTAAAAGGTCAGTCCTCATGAGTGGCAGGAGCTCCCTGTCACAGAGACAACCATGTTTGGTCCTGTACTTCCTGGTTTGGACTAATCGGAACCAAAGGGACCTCAAAGGGTCCTAATTACAATGAATTATGGGTGAAACTGTGAACTCTAGTGTTTGGCACCTGAATTGATCACTGGGAGCACTAGCACTGTGACTGACAGCTCCTTAAGCCAACCAGAATGCTAAAAGAATGATCTTTGTGTGGAGCTACTTTTGAACTGTGGCCAGTCCAGCTCGAGACTCTGAAGAGAGAGGAGCCAGTTTAACTCTATGAAGATTCCTACAGGAGGGGCCTGAAATTGCCTCCTCTGATTAACTTTCGATCCAAAAGGGATCTATCTTCCAAAACTACCTACCAGCAGACAGAGGGGTTGCTCAGCAAGTCAGCTGAGATTGCAACTGGACACAAACTGAAGAAAGATAAAGTTTGATGTTCCTTCAGCTTGATATGCTGAGGCCTGTTGTGTGTGTAGAGACATTGATCCTAGGACTCCTGAAGCAAAGCAGAGCTACTCCAGTACAATGAGGACTTTCTCTTGCAAAGCCCAGCTGGAGGGTTCACTAGCATGCCACCTAACTTTAAAAGCCATTTCTTTCATCTGAGCCTATGCCACCAATGGCCCAGTCAGACTGTTCCCTGCCATCTTCAGCATCCTGGTGAGAAACCAGCCTCGGGAGTCAGTCCCTGTGCAGCATCAAATGCTGGTTGCAGCCACCTACAGGAAGGCCATGAAGTGAAGGTGAGTCGCTGGCCCAGATCCCCACCAGCTTCCAGACGGAGCACCAGGTCTTCATTTCGCCAGCCTTGTCTCATCTGCTGAATTGGGTATAGTGAGTAAAATCAGGGTAGCTCCCAGTAACAAATCCTCAATTTTTAATGGTACCATCTGATTCAGTTTTCCAGTTTAATGTGCTTAACTTGACTGAGCCATCCGCCACAGATACAAATTGTTTCTGGTTTCCAAATGTGTTGCTTTCATCTGATCACCCTTCTTTCCATCAAGGGCCCCAACATCAACTGCAACATCAGCCAATTGCAGCACCACTTTGGGCATGACTGTGTTCCACTCTGGTTACCCAGTATTTGCCAGACTGATAAATCCAGCGACTGAAGTGATGACAAGTAACCTAGCCTGTTTTAATTACATGAAAGTAATCATTTGTCTAAATTCTCGTACCTCTCTTGTTCACATCGCCCATAATTTTATTTATTTATTTATTACATTTGGTGACGGGTAGGCCCACTGGGCCCTGGAGGTCCCTTTCAGGGGCGACCAGGAATTACAAGGACAGTAGAATATACAGTGGTAATACAATAAGTAGGTCATAACATGTTAAAATCATCTCGCAGCAATAACATATTATATAATAGGTTACAGTAATTAGCAACTTTTTAATCATTGATAGGAAGAGCCAGAGCATCACACATGGGTTAAGGTTACCGCAATAAGCATTTGTTAAGTGGAGAGCCCAGTTAGGAAGGGTTTGAGTGCCCAGCTTTGGATAGGGCGAGGCAAGTACTTGGGCGGTGGGGTGGGCGAGAGGGGTGGTGTCAGGTAACATGGCATTGACATTGGCTCGTAGCGAGCATGTGTGCCATGAGTCTTGCACAGAAGATCATGATGAAGGTGCTTCCTGCACCTCTGGAGGAAGTTTGTTCCACAGGGAAGGGGCAGTGTAGGAAAATGACTTGCCCCTGCCTTGGTCCTTACTCTTGGAACTTGAGAAGAGTTTGGTCTGAGGTCTGAAGGTCCGAAACCTGATTTTACTGTTTTGCTGTTAACCTGGCTTGTGAGTATATTATTAATTGCTCTAAAGTTACTGAAGTACTGCAAAGCATACTGAAAGTGCATGCTTGTATTATTGAAACTGTCTTTTGCAGAGGGTTAAAGGGTGAATGGCAGAATACAACTGTACAGCTTGTTGGCAAGACTTCACCTGGAGTACTGTGTCCAGTTCTGGATACCACATCTCCAGAAGGATATAGACAGAGTGGAGGCAGTCCAGAGGAGGGCAGCTAAAAATTGTGCAGGGTCTGCATCAAGCCCTATGAAGAGAAACTTTTATTTTTCAAACTCTATTTATGCCCCTTAGTCACTGACTCCTAGGCCTCTCTCCAGAGTGGTCACTTGGTCACGTCTTCTCCATTCACCGAGCCTTCAGTTCTGCCTGCTATGGGCCCGTCTTTCACTCCACTGCACCCGACCGCCGACTCTCCAGTTCTGAGCCCTTGGGGCAGGACCGCTGACTCCTACCTGGTGTTCTGTCTAGAATCTAGGGAGCGGACAGGGCAGGGAGGAGGACTGGAGCAGGCCGAAGGCCTGACATTGGATGGTGGGGTCGACCACTGACCCTCCTTTACCCTCCAGGAGCCAGGGCTTTTTTGTTTTCCATCCCCCAATGCAGCCCATGGAATGCCATCCAGCACATGACATGAGCGCATCCATGCACACCCACAGGACAGCCACCCAATGTTCCCTGCATGGCGGTCCTTGACTGCAGTGCATCCGTCTCCACTGGGCGTCACTAGCATTGTGGGACAGGAACCCCCTCCCTCCCGAGAGGGAGGGCAGTCCATCAGATGCTCAATCCTCTCCTCCCTGGCCAACCCCGGCTCCCCAGGCTCATTCTTGAACCGGGTCACTGGCGTGGTGCAAGGTAAAGTGGAGGCCTCAACCCTCAGTGCCACCCGCCAGCTTATGAGGGAAACTTAAGGACCTAAATATGTACACCTTGAAACAGAGGAGGGAGTTGGGGAGACAAGACAGAAATCTACAATTAACTCACGGGTGTGAATAAGGTGCAGGAGTAGAGTCATTTGTTCAGAGCAGAAGCATGTAGGGCTAGAGAAATGGAATACAGCAGCAGTGCAATGATATTAGGCAAAAACATCTATCCCTACTTTTTTTTCCACTGTAACGGATTACTTGCATCTTACAGGTTGTTTTTTTTTTTTTTTGTTGATGTTAAATTTTTCTAGTGTCAGCAAAATTTCCCTGCTTTATAAATGTTTTAATATTTTTTTTTTCTCAAGAAAAAAGATGGCAGCTACATTTAACTTAGAAATAGGATTGTAAACCTAGTAAGGGTTAAGACTGACAGATTAAAAAACTTACTGTGCGTGGTATGGGAGGTACTGGAATAGAAGAATTCACTTATTTATGTATTTATTAATTTATTTATTACATTTTGTTAACTGGTGTGCCCACTGAGATTCAAAAGTCCCTTTTCAGGGCAAAGCAGAATTAATGACATAAACAAAACAAAATATGACAGAAAGTCAAGATCTCACCAAAAATTGCAAGTAAATGTAACATTATGGAGAGTCCAGGGTATCATTTCATAAGACCGACACTGTCAATACCGATGGTTGAAAGACCAATACCGGAGATAACACTAAAAATCCCAACAGTGGATTTTGCTCTCGCGGAGTTTGTTATAAAATTAGGAGGGTGGGTGCAAGCCCCTTCACCCCTGAACATGGCAAAAGTCAAAATCCCACTGTCAGGATTTTGTTGTCAGTCTTCATGCTTGGCTTTCAACTGTCAGTATTGACAGTGTCAGTCCTTCCAAATATATCCAGTCCAGCAATAATACAAAATGAAGAGTATACAAAATATTCACAGGGGTCCAAAAATTAGTAAAATGGTGAATTTTCAACAGAGCTAAAAACAGGACAATTATGACAAGTGACAGAATGAGCCATAGCAAACCAATTGACAGGTATGTTAATATTTTTATTCATTTATTTTCTTATTTCGTATCCAGGTAACGTCCACTAGGCACAACTGCCATTTTCAGGGATGACCCAGGAGCACTGGGGAGGTGAAATGACTTGCTCAGAATCACACAGTATGCAACTGGAGGTTGAGAGAATCAAACCCAGGTCTGCTAGATATACCAAGCTCATTCATAGCTCATTACTCTAACCTCTAGGCTATACTGCCAGCCCCAATTGTAACTAAACCTTTTTTTTTGGGGGGCATTTTTCTATGTGCTACTGCTTTAAAGAATCCCTAAAAGATAATTTTGTTATAAAACTCCTAAAGCTAATTAGAATAAAATAAATACTTCTAAACTTGAAAGAAAACCAGGTTGCACCATATAACACTTGACATATAGAATGTAACACTTACCTTTAGAGTTGCTTCCAACAAAATGCTAGAAGGACATTTTTTAACTTGCTGAGTAAGTAATCACAGATTACTTGAAAACAGCAAAGTTAGTGACAAGCACATCCTCTTGGTTAAAACAAGTCAATCTTAGCGATAGTTGTAGAGCATGACAGAAATCTGATAAGCGCACTGCATTCTACTGCTTGGTAACAGAAATGGTGGCACTCTAGCAATGTCATTTCGTCAACATCATACACACCCATTTCAAGTAAAAGGTTTCTGTTATCTACCATCTTTTAGAAGCATAGAAACATACTGTGAAATTTATAAGACAGAAAATGAACGCTGGCCCATCCAGTCTGCCCAGACAGTCCCGACTAGCCCATCTTTGTAGACCCTAATTGGTCTCGGTGACCCTCCCTCCTCCCTTCCCATTTCCTAATATTCCTGTATGTCTATCCCACGCATGCTAGATTCCTCTATTGTTTTATCTCCACCACTTCTGCTGGCAGTCAATTCCAGGCATCCACCACTCTTTCAGCTAGTAGTACATGTGCATATCCTTTCTCTAGAGATGTTGTGAAGTTTTAATTCACAGGGAAGTTAGGCGATGTCACCAAATCCTCCTTTGTGAATAATGTAACAACATTTTTCTATTTAATAGGAAATTCACTTTTGGTAACTTCACCTGGCAACTTCTCTTGTAACTTCTGCCTTGGGGTACATCAAGATGAAGCTGGGTCAGAATCAAGCTACTGATACACAAAAGTGTCAAGGTCAGACGTCTTCTGTCCCCCACTCAATAGCAGCCTGAAGACCCTGTGCCACCCCCACCCCATGTGGTCTACTGCCACAGGCTGCATCCATGCATCAATGTCAGCCACAATGATTTCTAACATGTTCTGACCTGTCTGTGATCCCGTTATACTCTTCACTGCCAGCATGACAGCTGCCAAATACCCAGAGGTTGCTACCACCGCAGTTAGGCTTAGTACAATTTGTCCACGAATGCCTGTGCCCAGTGTTCTGTAATAACAGAAAGGAGCTACCAGCTGTTTGGCCACTGGTCCACATATCCATTATCCAGATCAGGCTCAGAGTCATCACCACCACCAAAACTCTAGAGGATGCCAGCAGCCTCCTCCTTGACCACCGTTCCTTATCCTGTGCCAGAGGTTTTGCTACCTCTTGGACTGAGCCTCTCGTTGCTGCCTCCTCCAGCACCCATCAGCATGGATGCCACAGGTGTGACACAGCATATTTCGCACCACGAATACCACCACCCCACTTCCACCAACTACCCTTTGCTACTACTGGTCCCAGAGCCAATTGATGAAGGTGCTGCAGAGGTAGCTTTTTTGGTGCAAGAAAATTTACCCCACTAAACCTCTGCAGTTTGCTGTCTTGCTGGCACTTCTTCCTTTACTCCAGCATCTCTTTCCAGTCATTTTATATAGTTAGATTTTTAATATTGTAAGGAAAATAAACACTGCAGTAACACTAAACAGCAGCAGCAGCAGACATCGCCTCACTGGGAGATTAGCAGTCTTCTTTCCACACTCTGGCTACCCCAAACCAGAGACTATGATGTGCTTGTGGCTGTCTAAAGCTGTGTTACAGCACGGCTTACATCCATACTGCTATTAACATGGCTTAAGGCAACTGTGTTGGTGAAGAACTGTGCTAAAACACTGCTCCGTGTGGGGAGACCTCAACCTTAACATCTCTGAGGCACCTCCGGTCAACCTTCTCAAGGCTGAGTAAATAAAACTACTAGGAAGGTGAGGAAGTTGCTTCATGAGTTGGGATATGAGGATGTCTGGAGGTTCTTACATGATACATCGCCCAGGCATACCTTTTATTCCCAGGCCCACAACACCTACTCCTGCCTGGACTTCTTCCTGGCTTCCCGGAGCATTTGGGGCAGTACAGAGAATTTGGGCAGAGGGACTGTAGATTCTTTTTCGACCATGCCCCGATTTTTGTATACTCAAATCTCAGGCAATTAGAAAGAATACTTTCTGGAGGCTAAACCTCTCCTTGTTGCATGACCGAGGGTGCAGAAGGCAGTCAAGGACACAATACGACAGGCCCTCTCTGAGAATAACACCCAGGACACTACGGTATCCATATTATGGGATACCATCAAAGCAATAGTTTGAGGGAAATTAATAGGAATATCAGCTTACAAGAAGAAACAAAGGAGGCCGAGGATTTCTTAGAGCAGAAAATTAGGGAGCTAGAAGAACTCCAGTGCATTAGCCTAAGCAAAGCTAGGAGCCAGGAGCTGCATTGTTAAAAAAAGAAGTCAATAAAATTCTAGATTATGCAGTGGAGCAGAAATTAGTGTTTTTAAGACATAAATGTTATGATGGGGACCCCAGTTCTTAAGACTGGGAACTCAGAAGGTCAAGTCTACTGTTATGAAAGTCAGGAACCCTCTCTCAGGGAAGTGCAGAATACTGTTAAGGGTATATCTAAATCTTTCTTGAGCTATTGTACTTCACTATACTCTGCAGCCCCTACCCTCCCGACCATAACATCAAGGAGTTCCTATCCTCCCTTGGACTACCTACTTTTCAGAGGAGTAATGAAACCAACTAATTGCCCTAATACCTGCTAAAGAAATTTATTTAATTTATTTATTATTCTTTGAAAATACCTTTGAGCCAGAGGCTCGCTTATAGAGGTTCCACATCAAATACAATTTGTACAAAAGACTAAAACTAAATGACACAACATAAAATCCAGAGTATTGGAGTAGTAGAGAGAGAAGGGTAGAGATAGCAAGATGGGGAGGTAGGAAAGAGCGGGGAGGGTGAAGGTAGTGCAAGATCTACAGTACAGCAGCTCTGTTGTCCGAGGGTAGACATTTTTTTAGAATAGTAAAGTTGGGGGTAGCTGAGTTCAACCTAGAGGTCTGTGTTGGGTTAGGTGCTCCCAGGGTTGTTGGGAGGATGAGACTATGTTAGGTCACGTTCTCTTTGTGGCTGGCCATACTAAGATGAGCACTAAGTTTAGATTTAAACAGACTGAGCTTGGCTTCCTTGAGATATCTTTGCCTAAGGTATTTAGCCAGAGGGTACCCAGTATTCATAGGAGGCGTTGGCCCTGGGAGGTGTGTGGTGAGGAACTTAGCGGCGGGTGTTTAAGCCTGATGAATCTGGTGGAGTCATCTTGACCTTAGGAGGTTCTGTAAGCAGGGTGGGGTAGAACCGAGGATGGACTTTTTGCTAGCAGGCAGACTTGATATTTGTATTCTATTGCTGAGATTAAGCCAGTCCGAAAGGGAGTAAAGGTCCTTTGTGTGTGTCCTGGGAGCAGAATTTAGTAAAAGCCTGCAGGCCTTGTTAAGGGTGGTTTTGATTCGTTTTAGTGTTGTAGGGGCTGCAGCACCATATATCACCAGGCCATAATCTATAGTTGACAGAACAGAGCTAGTGATAGTTTTCATGGCATCTTTGGTAAGGTAGGATTTATTTTTGTAGAGCAGGCCCAAATTCGGAGTTGGCATTTTTGGCGACTAGGTTGATGTGCCGGTTATAGGACAGGGTGCTGTCTAAAGTGATACCAAGATATTTGGAATGCGTACCATTTCGAGGGAGAACTAAGACTGTTGAGTATATGTAGTTGGTAGGACTTGTGTTTGCTTTGGGCAGAGGCTAAAGCATAGTTTTCGCCTTGTTATAGTTCAATAGCAGCTTTGAATTGATAAACCATTCTCAGCTGTCAAGAAGTTTGCCTGCAATTGCCTTTCCAGCACAATGGGGTTAGCATGGCTTGTGTACAGTACTGCATCATCTGCATATAGTAAAATGTCTTTACAGAATGAGGGAGGGTATTAAGGAATAGGCTGAAGAGAAGAGACCCAAGAATGGATCCTTGTGGCACACCTGTTGTAACCGGCTGGCTATCTGACAGGATGTTTTGGATTTTAACTTTTGTTCTCTTTGAAGAGGTAGCTCCTGAACCAGGCAACAGACTCTGGAGAGAATCCTGTGGTGGTAAATTGGCTTAGCAGGAGTTCATGATTGGCAGTGTCAAAGGTTTTGGTGAGGTCAATGTATGTTGCCCCACCAACTGCCCTTGGTCTAAAGCATTGTGGCTATAGCCAGTAAAATTAACTAGGGCAGTAGTGGTGCTATGCTGTTTACAAAAGCCGTGTTGTTATGACACAGTAGCTGGTACTTCTCCAGGTATTCCACAAGTTGATCAACAGTATGCGCTCAAGAGCTTTTGAGAGGGGAGGAAGTATGGATATTGGCCTGTAGTTTGACTGGTTGAGCTTGTCACCACTTTTGTGAACAGGTGTGACCACTGCAGCATTGCACAGCTGAGGGAATTTGCCAGTGATTCGGGATAGATTTAAAATTTTGGTAAGGGGTTAGGATGGTATCAAGAGTGAGTTCGACTAGTTTGAGATCAAGAGCGTCACTGCCAGCCCTGGACTCTGCTTAATGATTTAGAGAGGTATTTTTTGCTTTAGAAGGGAGATAACTTTCAGGTAGAAGGGGATGGGGAGAGAGAGAGCATTGGTTGGGGCTGCATATGTGGGTGACGTCATCCGGAGGTGTTGGGTGGTCGGGGGGGCAGGATTCCACTGAGGTCGATGAAGGCATTGTTGAATGTGTCTGCAATAGTTTTAAGATCCATCGTAGGGGTACCATAGATGTTTAACATAGTAGGAGGAGCTTTACTGGGTTTTCCAGTCAAGCTTTTATGCAATCCAGAACCTACGGCTGTATCCCCAAGAATTTGCCAATTCTGTTTTGAAGTGCTGGATTTTGCTCACGGATTGCCCATGTGCAATTGTTTCTAGCTTCTTTGTATCTATGTTGATCTGCTGGGGAGTTTGTACTTTTTGCTATGAGCCACAGCTCATCCCTGTGTTTCATCATCTGTAGAAACTGAGGGGTAATCCAGGTATTTCGAGTCTCGTATCTTCTGTTTGGTTAGGGGGCAATATGTCACAGGCCCTATTACATTTTTGTATGAAGTTTTCTAAGGCAGAGTCAACATCTTTGGCATAGTAAATGGAGCTCCAGTTTAGGAGGCATAAGTGGGTTTTAAAGGCCTCTAACTTCCCTCTTTTGAGTAGTCTGTTTGTAACAGTTTTAGGTAGAACCTTGGGGACTTATTAGACCAGTGGCAGAGGATGGGGAATGATTACCCAGGGCATCAGGGAGTACAGAGGTACTGGTGATTCTATCCGGATGGTTAGTGATGAGCCAGTCAATTATAGAGCTAGTACCCATATGGTAGTTGATACGTGTGGGGGAGTTAACTACTTGGATCATGTGAAGTGTCAGTAAGGAATCTTTTAGGGGCCAATGTCCTGTGAGGCCCAATTGATGTTGAAATCTCCCATCATAAGTAGTTTGGTGTTTTGTTGAAGACCTGATAGGAAATCATGTATTGTTTTAAAGCCTTTTCTTGGTCCTTGAGTGGGATATAGACAGATACTACGGTTATGGCTTTGCTATTAGATCCTAGGTAGACTTTCATCACGAGGAGCTGGGTTGTACTACTGTTGGAGGAGAGAGGCAGTATTTGAGCATGAATGTGCTCTTTACATAGAGTGCACAACCACCTCCTCGCTTTCCTACTCTATCGAGTCTAAATAAGACATAGCCTGGTAGATGAACGGCCGTATCAGCAATCCTTGGGTTTAGCCATGTTTCAGCTACTGATAATATATCAGGCTTGTGTTATGTAACCCAAACTTGCAGCTGGTCCAATTTTCCCAGGAGGCTGCAAATGTTGATGAAGGCCAGGGTGAGGCCCCATGAGGTTCGGTTACAGTGTGGGCTACAGGGGCCAGGGTTGGGGTGTACATTCCCAGAGAGAAGCAGTAGCAGGTAGGCTAGGCGAATGGCTTGCTATTTAAGTTTGGCCTTGGCATGTGCCTTGTTAGAGTAATTTGAGAGGCTGTTTAGTTATAGTATTTGTGATTGACATCTTTGGGAGTAACAGGGGAGGATGCCCCAGAGCCCAAAGTCCACTGTCAGACTAGGGAGTAGGTGATGCATTGCTTCTGACTACATGCCCTGGGTCAGGGTGACTTTAGAAGGGTGTTGGCTCAGAGGAGATTTGGTTATCATGGGCAGGGTATTTCCTGTTTCGATTTCAGTGTTATGTGTGGAGGGAGGAGCAAGGATGTGGCAGGCCGCCAGAATACAAATTAATTTTAGGAGAAACATTGCAATAGGCTGTTGGCTTGGAAGGGGAAACAGAAAATGCTAGACTGGCAAGGGAAAGCTAGAGGCTTAAATTCAGGAGGGAGTATAGTGGGTAGACTCAGGGGCAAGGCAATCTTTGCAATGGACAGATTTTCTATCACTTCCTTGGAGGCAGCTATTGTGCTTGTTTAAAGGTACTGGACTAGGACAGTGAACGTCAGCATAGAATATCTTATTGTCAAGAGACTCAATAAGGAGCCTAGTTTATAGATAAGAGGAGGATGGGAGCCAGGGAATGGCAAATCACCAGGTTGAGCGGGGGACAGAGTAGGAAGGAGGTTGTCCTAGCTGAGAAAAAAGGCAACTGGGGAAGGACACATTGGGAGGGCATGGTTCCTTTCTATTTAATAGAGGCCTGGTGGTGTGAAATGAAAATCAGGACCACCTAGTACAAATTGGAGCTAGTAGTTTAAACTGAAAGCTCAAGCCCGCCACTATAGCAGCGACGAGAGGAACCAATTAACAGAGCGGAGGTACTGTTTGTCCAATAGCACAGCACAGTTCACTAAAATGAGCCAATCAGCGCCAATGCCATTATTCCTGACGATCACCTTGGGGGTCTGTCCGAGGGCTCGCTTTGAGCGGCCACGGAACCGCAACTGAGCTAGGGACTGGGCGCCTGACCTGGCTTTGCATCTGGAGTAGCTGTGAATAGAGGAGAAATGGGGAGAGGCGATATTAGTATTGGGAGGAAAAGGGGGGGTACACAGGCGTGAAGACACCGATAAATAGCAGCAGGAAGAGGTGGGAAGGTTTCAGAGAAGCAGCTAGGGATGGAGAAGTAGAAATTATAATGACAAAGGAGGTTGTGAACGGAACGCAGCCTTCAGGGGCGCCTAAGGTGCGGGAAACAGAGATAACGGCAGGGATGTTTCGAGAGAAGTAAGAATATATTGGTAGTACAAAGTTAAGTTTACAAGGGGATCAGAGAGACGAAGAGTTCCTAAGCAGTACACAGTGTGGTTTATACTGGAAATACAACAGCAAGCACAATGCCATTAGTTTTATACAGTTGGCTACTCCCCGTGGATGAGCTTCAGCCAAGGCAAATCTAGGTGCGCTTTCTAGTGCCATGGGAACATTTTACATCCAAGTATCTTAAGCTCTTCTCACAAGACTCTAAACCCAGGAAAATATTAGATTGTTAATTATACAATAACATAGTGCTATTTAACACAATGAAAATCAGGACCCCTTAGTAAAAATTAGAGCTAGCAGTTTAAACTGAAGGCTCAAGCCTGCCACTACAGCAGCGAGGAGAGGAACCAATCAACAGAGCGGAGATATGCTTATCCAATAGCACAGCACAGTTCACTAAAACGAGCCAATCAGCGCCAATGCCGAATTCCCGATGATTACCTTGGGGTCTGTCCGAGGGGCTCGCTTGAGCGGGCGGCCACAGAAACTGCGACTGAGCCGGGGCTGGGCATCGTACCTGGCTCGGCCCTGGTGTAGCCTGGGGCATGGGTGTAGGCAGGCATACTCCAAACACTCCATGGTGTGCAATTTTATTTAAAGGGGTAGCAAATAGGCTCTGAACTGCTTCCTTTTTCCATGAAAACTAACAAAGAAAATACTGAACCTTTCTGTAATTTTATTCATAGGAGTCAAAACTAGAAGGACTGGTCACTAATACTGTCTTTGCATCCCAAGGACAATACAACTTTACAGGCTCTGGGCTGGTATGTGGGTGCCTTTGAGGAGCAATGCATGGCATTTGTATTTACCCAAGCATGGCAACAACCATTGCCATGAAATACAAAAGTTGTGTTTATTGTGCCAAATGAGGCAACAAACATGGTCGTGGTGTACATTTGTATATTGTCTGACTACACCACTGGGGGTGGCTCACCCTAACAAGGGGAGGGGCAGTGAGTCCACTTGGTGTGCTGATCTGAAATCCCTGGTTACACCCCTGGCCTGGGGTCTGTCTGAGGGCTCGCCTAGCACGGCCACAGAAACCGCAACTCAGCCGGGGCTGGCGCCGTACCTGGCTCCAGTGCCTAGTGTAGCTGTGATAGAAATGGGTCAATTTAAAACAGGGCAATTCCCGAGGTCAGATGGACTCCCAGAAGAATTTTATAAGACATTTTCTAAAACACTCTCCCCATTGCTGGGGCAGAGCATTCTCCTTTTATCAGCCACGGAGGGCACAACCCCCTCCTGGAATGAGGCCACCATCTCTGTCATACCTAAACCAAGTAGGGAACCCACCTTTGTGCATCCTATAGGCCCATATCAGTACTGAATACAGACCATAAAATATTTGCATCTATTCTGGCCAAACGACTTATTCAGTTTGCCCCTAATAAAATTCATATGGATCAGTGTGGCTTCATACCAGGCAGACAGGCCCAAGACAACGTTAGATATACCATATATCTAATTGAGCATACCCGATCCCAGAAAATCCTAACACTCCTCCTTGGGTTAGACATGGAAAAGGCATTTGATATGGTCTCTTGGAGATTTCTATTGGGGGTCCTTACTTCCTTTGGGTTCACAGACCAATTATCGGATACCATATTTAAATTTTACTATAAGCCTACAGGATTTATCAGGGCTAATGGTCACATCTCAGAAAGCTTCCTCTATAGGGGAACTAGGCAGGATGCTCTCTCCCTTTGCCTTTAACCTTTATATTGAACCCCTAGAGCAGTATCTCTGTCTTTCCTAGATATCAAAGGTATTTCAGTCACAGGTACAGAGCATAAGTTGGCCTTGTTTGCTGATGATCTACTGGTCTGTTTATCAGATTCTGACTCCTGCATGCCAGCTCTCTTTCAGACAGTAAGAGAATTTTCTCTTATCTGGCTACTCCCTAAACATAAAAAGACCAAACCCTTTCTATTGGTTATAATCCCACACCCACACTTAAGAATATGTTCCCAATTAAATGGGAAAAGCAAACTATCAAACATTTAGGAATTCAAATTTCCAACAATTTACCCTGGTTGTACTCCTTAAATTACATCCCCTTGGTGATTGCTCTCAAGCAAGACCTAAGGAGATGGAATCTTCTCCATCCTCCTACACATACCCTTTCACTAAAAATGAATGCCCTCCTTCGGTTCTTATATTTCTTCCAGTGCATGCCATGTACTATACCCCTAAATAAATTATTTTGTGGCAGAAAGCTCTTGATGCCTTTCAGTGGAACCAGAGAAAACCACGGGTCAACCTACATAAATTATATCTTCCCAAAGCCCAGGAGAGGTGGCTCTCCCATTCTTAGCAGACTACTGGGCAGCTGCTCAATCGCCTGGGCGCTGTTATGGGAACTAGGACCTACCAAGCCGCCTAGAAACAGATGGACTTAGCCAGGCAACTGGCTTTCCCACTACAAGCAAGCCTGTTTTCCCCAACTCTATTAAAGCAGGCCAAACAGCTGGTTCCAGATGCCACAGTAATCATCTTAGAGGGTGGCGGAGAGGAACAAAAACAAAACCTCACAGCAGCAGTTCTGGAAGTACCAATGTTTTTAGAAAGCCCACAATTCCGATCTGGACTCCATGAGTCCTGGTACAGAAACCAGGCTTTGAAGGGTTTAGTGGCCCCATGGCAGATACTTCGGGGAACTACAGTGATTAGTTCTGAAGACAGCCAGAAAAGGTTTCTATGGACAGAGAGGGATAGGCTCTATTATTACCAAATCAGAGACTACATTATCAAACAAATTAGAAGCAGAGAAAAGGGGACGCAGTTGTGGGAGGATGTTACCCCATTCACACAAATATGGAACTCATCACAGCGTGAAAAAACATTTCAATAGTATATAAGTTTGTAATTCAACAACCAGCTCACTCAGTGGAGCCAGTCAAATCAAGCAGGGAGAAAACGTTTGCCCAGGCTATAAATATTAAAGACTGGCAAAGGTTTGGAGAGGAGTATAGGGCCACTACTTCAACCACAATCTGGAAGGAGTTCGCATGGAAGGTTCATGTGAGGTTTTTTCTGTCCCCAATGGTCGCACTGAGGAGTCCTGAGGCATCTTCTAAATGTTGGAGGAATGGGAGCCCAAAGCATTGCATAAGCATATATTTTACGATTGCCCCAAATTATCCTATTTTTGGGACTTGGTCTCCCATCATATAGCTTCCATACTGGATTTCCAGCTGCCCCTCTCTGGAATCAATTGTTACTAGGGTTCCACCTGTGGGGTTAAGGATAAGAGTATCCTATACCTATGGTCCATTTTATTGTGCGCATACAAGTCAATCACCAAAAACGGCTCCAAGTGGTCTGCCATCACTTTCTGACTGGAAGTCCCTGGTGCTTATCGCACAACACAATGAACAGCTATCCTATGCTCTGCACAACAGGTCGGAGGCATGCAGTTCCCACTGGATGAGGTGGGAGATGATTCAAGACTAAATTCAATAATTTGGTGGGACAAGGTGGACGTGGTTAGGCTATTAGTCTCTCCTTCTCCTTGTGCCTTTATGCCTAGTATCAGTATCCTTCCCCGATGTGGGTCTAAACATGTATCCTGTAACATGTTTGATAGCACATTTTATAAAATGACATAATGTAATTGCTTGACGTGGTTCCTTAGAAACGCTTTTGTTTTTAATTTTTTCTTTTGTTCCTGTCCTTAGCCCAAGCAGTTTTTAAAATATTATAACAACTTTAGTGGCTAAAGTTTGTAAAGCTACTCCATGTTGCTTAGTTATATAATTGAATCAATTGTACTGAATCTGTGTGTGTATTCTTCTATGATTCTAATGAGGAAGTATTAAAAAAACAAAAAAATGCTGCTCCGAGCAGAGTTAAGCATATTGGGCAATCTAGAATGTAATTGTTGTTTTTTCGGGTTGGGGGAGGGACTGCTGCTTTTTGCAGGTGCTGTAGTTGGGAGGCTTTTGGGCTGCAATACAGGTGGATAGTTGGTGGTTGTCACACCTGTTAGTAGTGCTGTAATAAATCCTTTTGTTCTTTGCTAAGGCAGGCGTGCTATTATACCATTCCGACAGATAGGGTACTGACTGTTCTGTCCAATTTGCCAGTAGTAATCTTTGAAAGCCAAGGAAGCTGACAGGATGCAGTAGAACTGACATTTAGAGAGCGATTTCTTGGGGAGGAAAACCCAGTATAAAAGTCTGAGGGACAACAAGATCTCTTTTCCGTAATGGACTCACAAATCCCATGGATTTGCTCCCACAGTTTATATACTTGAGGGCATCCCATGACATATGCAGGAGGTCCGCATGAGAATCACCACACTTCCAACAGATACCATCCGGATAGAATCCCATCTTTTCCAGTCTGGCAGGTGACCAATAATATCGATGGAAAATCTTAAATTGCAAAGTTCTGCCTTGCACCTCCTTACATGCATGATAAGCATTGCTCCAAGCGGAAGCCCAATCTTCTGCAGAAACACTCAGCCCCAAGTCGGGATTCCATTTAGATTTTAAGGCCTCACATGCTAGAGAGTGGTCTGGGTTGTTAGATATTAACTTATGCAGCTTGAAACTCCCCTTTGGAACTAACCACTCTACAGATCGGATTCCATTCCAATTTGTTATTTACTGCTCAACCAGACACCTAGGTTTCTTGAAATATGGTCACCCTTCTTAGAGCTTGATTGTATATGTTATCCCCACTCGTGCTTCCTTTGGATCTGCAGGTGTACAGTATAATATGTCTGTGGAAGGTTGCACTGTATCACAGTCTTTATCCTTCTCTCCACCCCTCCCCCATTTTTTTTAACTGCACTAATCTGTAATTTGTGCTCTGCTGATTTACTGATGCTATTAGGTACGATTCTCTGTAACTGCTGTTTTTTATATATATATACTTTATTATTTTTTCACTTTTTCTTCTCCCCAAGACCACAGTGAGCACATGCGTATGCACGTGTGGAGGCACATGCCAGGATCTGGTGGCCCCATCTGCCCTTCCCTGACTTGCGCCACCACTGCATGCAGCCTGCATGCCCACCGGACCTCCACCCAGTGAGAGCGGACTATAGATGAGCAGGCAGCCACCCCTTTGAGGGAGAGCCATGCTCAACCCACTCCAACCCACCTCTCCCAGCCAGTTCTCCAGCGACCCAAGGTCATTCTCGAACTCAGGTCACCAGTGTAGCGAGGTAAGGTGCCAGCCCCTGAGCCCTCTGTGCCACTGGGCTGGCACAGTAACTGCTGTTTTAGGATAGTTCACTTCAGGGCAAAGAACCCAAGGAGGATTATTGGTTGGGAGGGAGAGGCTGGGGATCACTGAGGAAGAGAAGGACCTAGGGGTGTTGGTAACAGGGAGCATGAACAACTCTGCCCAATGCAGGAAAGCAGCAGCTAAGGCAGACAGAATGCTGGGCTGTATCGCAAGGGTTTCTTGTCCAGGCATAGGAGGTGATCCTGCCCGCTACAGATCTTTGGTCAGGCTGCACTTGGAATACTGTGTGCAGTACTGATGGTTGTATCAGAAGAGGGATATTAATTTACTGGAAGGGGTGCAACGGAGGGCAACAAAAATGTTACAGGGGATGGAGGGCAAGGCCTACGAGGACAGGCTGAATGAGCTGAGTATGTACATGCTGGGGAGAAGAGGGATGGGGGATATGACTGAAATCTTCAAGTATTTGAGGGGATAAACAAAGCTAGCACTGAAGGGGTGTTTAAACTGAGGAAGAGTAGGGACATGAGGGAGCATGGACTAAGATTGGAGGGCAGAAGAAATAGGAGGAGATGAGGAGGCACTATTTCACAGAGAGGGTGGTGTCTAATTGGAACGCTCTACCAGGGGGGGTGGTATGTAAGACAGTAGGAAGTTTTAAGAGAGCATGGAACAGAGCACAAAGGAGGGTCTGGGTGGAGGGGCTGAGGCTGTCATGGGAATGACAGATGTGGGGTTGGGGCTGTTGCAATCTAGGGGGTTAGCTGCACACACGGGCAGACATGGAAAGACTGGGTGGTCTGTTTCCATTGGCAGATTCATATGGTCGTACAGTATGCTGTTGTTTTATGATTTGTATAATTGTAACTGTTATGGTTGGAAATGAGAAATATTTTTTAAATTAAGTAGTGTTTCAATAATGTTTTGTTTTTTTTGTGTGTTTTTTTAAGCCTCTTGTAACCAGGTAATGCCCACTAGGTACTAGTGCCTGTTTACATGGGTGAACTGGGAGCACTGGGAAGTTAGTTACTTGCTCAGAGTCACATAGTATACAAGTGGAGGTTGTGGAATCAAACCCAGGTCTGCTGGATGTACCAAGCTCATTTACAGCTTATCAGTTCTCTAACCTCTAGGCTATACTACCAGCCCTAATGTGTACATATTGTGTCCACACATGTAATAGTTAATGTACAAATTATTCATGATTTTGTAATAAGCTGTGTAGTTTTATAAGCAGTGTTAATTGCCATCACATATGGGAAATATCTGATGGTCTTTAGAATTACTGCAGTAAGACACAGCCAGGGTTTTGCTAATGGTCTATTAATCACCCTCTAGGGATGCAATGTTGCACGAGGCAAAGCCGAGTGCCACGCGCCTCTGGGGGATGATTGCCTGACCATTAACATAACCCCTGAGAGTGCCTTTATTGCTATTATAAGAAAAGTTTTTTTCAACAGTGTTAAACCATGTTCAGCATATAGATTAGTTTTACATGTATGTTAATCAAAATTAACAAGAGGCTGATAGAATGCTTCCAGCCAGTCAGAAAGCTCTATTTCTCAGATCCTTGTTGTAATAGAAAAAGTCCCAGTCATGTAATATATATATATATATATATATATATATATATATATATATATATAAAATAGGGTGTGATGTGCCCTATAGTTAGGTTGAGTAGACTGTTTAATAGTAACCCCAATTTTTGTGCCTTAATAACTTTGGCATTGTTTGACAAAATAGCACAAAATTTGGCATGTGTGGTCAGGCTGTCAGAGTCTCAAGATGTGAAAAGTTTTGTGATGGCATCTTGTACAGTTTTCAAATATGGAGTGCCAAACAAATGGAAAAAAAATGATACTTAACAATACATGTTGTTTGCTCTCATCTACAACTTAAACAGCGTGGATTTTTTCTTGAAATGTTTCAGATTTGAAGGGGCCAGTGCCAAGGTGTACCTTTCAAAGGTTTTGTGAAAAAATATTATACTGTTATAATTACTGGTGACCCCTTTATCACACTGTTTACAAGGGTCTCCAAAATACCCTAATAACCTGAAAACGAGTTATTATGGCATTCACAAAATTTTCTTTTACCTCTAGTGTCCTTTGTGAGTTGTCCAACTGTACCACACCCTTCCTTGGCTCATGCTCTGTGTGGGCAGGCTGAACAGTATTATAGAAATGGCAGCTTGGTTTTCCGCTTACCCATGAGCCACTGTTCCTTACTACACTCCCAATATTTGTGACATATTTTATTCTTTATCTGGTTGATCCTGCCTTTTAAATACAAAATAATATCTGGTTCATCCCACTATGTCTGCTAATCGGAGACACTGTCTTAAAGTGCAATCCAGGTAGCGGCAATAGTGCAGACAAGATAGCTGACAAAGGAAAAACAATCTGTCTCAGAGAGCAAGGGAGACTGTGCGCGCGTGTGTATGTGCGGGTGTGTGGCAGAGGTGTGTCTGTAGGGGAGACATTGTCTTGCACCAGTAATCATAAAACTAATATATACAGTGTATTCTTATGGATTTATTTTACACATTCAGTGTGATGACTCTCTAAACCCTCAAGCTTCACTCTTGAGATTTATGGGTCATCACATCCTCTGGGTGTGTAAAAATCCATAACACACATTAGTATATCCATTATTCTATATTTAGAGTTTGGATTGTTGAGTTAACGTCAAGTTCGTTAGAAAAGTAAGGTATTGTCAGAGAGCAGTCTCCGGTTGCAGCAACATGGTGCATCTTCAGTTAGAGAGTGGATTTTCAGTGTATTACCAGTTTAGGTTAGTGATGGAGTGTGGGGTGTTAAGGGGTGGGGAGGTGGGTGCATAGTGAGAGGTCGGGTGGGTGGTGCAAGTGTGATCGTGTGTGGACTTTTTTTACAGGTTGTAAAAATAAAACAAAAAGACATCAAGGGTCGGTTTTCTTATTTTCAGATTGACAGTGACATGGGAGGGTTGGGTGCCACTAACCACCAACTGGTGAGTACCTTAAAGATATGGTGTTTGAGGGTGGGGTGCCACTAGACACCAGGGATAAAACAACTATTATGTGAGGGTGGGGGATGACATTAACCACCAACAGGGATATTATACTAACAAAATTGACATCGAATTGGAGGGTGGGGTGCCAATAGACGCCAGCAACTGACATGGAAGGGTGGAGGTACCACTTACCACCAAC